>CAUYQV010020750.1:0-59920 GCA_963574575.1 Galagoides demidoff | reverse complement strand
CCACCTATCATTGAACATAAAAGTTATTTAGCTTCCATGTTTTTGTATGGGTCTGCTGATTCCTGTTGTTACTGAGTTCAACTTTTATTCCATGATGTTCCGAGAAGATGCAAGGAATAATTTCTATTCTTTTAAATTTGTTGAGGTTAGATTTGTGACCTAAGATGTGGTCAATTTTGGAGTATGTTTCATGGGCTGATGAGAAGAATGTGTATTCAGTTTTAGTAGGATGAAATGTTCTATAGATGTCTGTTAAATCCAAATGCTGAATGTTTAAGTTTAAATCCAAGATTTCTTTGCTAAGCTTCTTAGAGGATCTATCTAACACTGCCAAAGGAGTATTAAAATCTCCAACTATAATGGAACTGGGAGAAATCAAGTTGCTCATGCCTGTTAGAGTGTTTCTTATAAATTGAGGTGCATTCTGGTTGGGTGCATAAATATTGATAATTGAAATTTCATTGTATTGTGTA
Source organism: Galagoides demidoff (assembly GCA_963574575.1). NCBI lineage: Eukaryota > Metazoa > Chordata > Mammalia > Primates > Galagidae > Galagoides > Galagoides demidoff. Next base: position 59,447 of record CAUYQV010020750.1, on the reverse strand, counting down.
TTACCCTTAACAAATATAAAGTGACCATCCTTATGCTTGCTCACTTTTGTTGGTTTAAAGCCTATTGTATCTGTGAATACAATTGCAACACCTGCTTTTTTCTGCTTTCCATTCACCTGGAATATAGATGACCATCCCTTCACCCTGAGTCTGTATTTGTCTTTTAAAGTAAGATGAGATTCTTGTATGCAGCAGATATGTGGCCTGAGTTTTTGTATCCAATCAGCAGCCTGTGCCTCTTTAGAGGGCAGTTTAAGCCATTCACATTAATCGAGAATGTTGATAAGCCTGGTGAATTTTTGGGTATTGAGTTTTTCAAAAGTACAGTGGACATCTTTAATCCTTTTGCCACTGTGGAGATTGGAATTTGATCAAAATTTTCTGAGTGAGTTTATTTATGAGGTGGAGGATCATTATGGAGGATAGGTCTGAGAATATCCTGGAGGGCTGATTTAGTTATGGCAAATTTCTTCAACATGTGAATGTCATTAAAGTATTTAATTTCTCCGTCATAAATGAAACTCAGTTTAGCTGGATACAGGATTCTGGGTTGAAAGTTATTTTGTTTTAGGAGATTGAACGTTGATGACCACCCTCTTCTAGCCTGAACGGTTTCAGCAGAGAGATCTGCAGTCATTCTAATATTCTTCCCCTTGTCGGTTAAGGTTTTCTTACATCTAGCTGCTTTCAGAATTTTCTCTTTCATATTGACTTTAGTGAAGTTGATTATGATGTGTCTGGGGAATGTCTTGTTCAGGTTGAGTAGCGCTGGGGTTCTGAAACTATCTGCTATCTGAATTTCAGAATCTCTTGGCATGTCTAGAAAGTTCTCTTTCATAATTTCATGAAGAAGAGCCTCTGTGTTTTGTGAAGCAACTTCGTCACCTTCAGGAATTCCCATAAGGTGAATATTAGTTTTCTTTGAGTTATTCCAGAGCTCTCTGAGTGAGTGATCCATTTTTGCTCTCTATTTCTCTTCATCTTTGAGTGTTTGGGCACATTCAAAAGCTTTATCTTTAGTGTCAGAGGCAGTGTCTTCTGCCTGGTCCATTCTATTACCGAGCGATTCTACCATATTTTTCAGATCTTTGAGGGCTGCAACCTCTTGCTTCAGTGTTTCATAATCTTTGGTCATTTTATCTTTGAAATCATAAAATTCTTGAGATAGCTTTTGAATAATTTGAAAGTCTAATTCCCTCCTTTCCTCCATTCTGTTGATCTTATTTGCTACCTAAATTCTGAACTCAATTTCTGACATCTCAACCATCTGTTGATGGAAGGGGTCTTCAATTGCATCTGCCCCATCCTTCCTTGGGGGAATTGATCTATTCTGGTTGTTCTGGTTACCAGAGTTTTTCCGCTGATTCTACCCCATGTTGAATTTTTACCGTTTGAAGACTGTCCCTAAACCATTCTACCAGTGGCTGCCACCGGAGATGATGCCAGATTCCTCTGGTTGTCCGGAGAGACAGGGCGTGTCTGCCCAGAAAAGCCTCAGGGGTGTGAGCCTTGTTCTCGCTACTGCAGCTGCTGCTCTTCCCCTTGGGATATCGCCACTCTGGTGTGGTTCCCTCTCACCTGACCGTCCTCTCGCAGTTCTCGGGTCGCTGGGCCTGTAGTGCTGAATGCGAGGCTCAATCCTTGCTTGGTGCCTGCTGGGGATCCCTGGGGGAGTGGGGAACCTACCGGCATGTGGTCATGAGAGGGGATGCTTTGGATGGCTGGAGAAGTCTGCATTTGTGCGGCTCAAGCAGTTTCCCAGCTGCAGGGACAAGACATGGGCTTGGTCCCGCAGGGGTAGGGGGACGCTGCTGTTGGGTCTCCTCTCACTGTGTCTGCAGGCAAGGGGGAAGGGTGGACTGGAAATTTAAAATGGCCGTGAGAGCATTGGTTCTATTTTTCTGCCTGGGAGAGGGTGTTTGGCGTCTCAGCAGGGTTCTTTCAGGGGAGTAGACCCCACTGTCTGTAGCTCTCTCCTGTGGGGTGAGATAATAGGTACTCAGATTATTCCTCGCCTGTAGGAGACTTACAGGAGCAGATGAGGAATAAACAAAGGAAAAGCACAACTTTCTTGGGGAAGGGGATGGAGACTTTTCCTTTGGGATGTATTATGTACCCAGAGATTGCTTTCTAGGAGTCGCAGCTTGCCTCAGCAGTGGTGTTCTGCAGATATCACTCTTCTCTTTCGGCTGGGCTCCTAGTCTTCAACTTCGTTGGATATTTTCTGGACTTTATCCTTCTCTCTGGTTGGGAGCTTCTGTCAGAGGCTGGTATCTGTCGGCCATCTTACCCCTCCCTCCTTATGATTTTCTTAATAACTTTTTCTCTAGCTTACTTTATTTTGAGAATATAGTATATAATACATGTAACATATAAAATGTGTGTTATTCTACTGCATGTTATTGTTAAATCTTCTGATCATCACAGGCTATTAGTAGTTAAGTTTCTGGGGAGGCAAAAGTCACATGCAGATTTGACTACACAGGGGCTAGTGCTCCTAACCTCCATGTTGATTAAGGTAAAATTTACCTCTTACATCTAAGAGAAGGAAAAATTCTGTTTGTACATGGATATTCACAGCAGCATTACTTTAATTGCCAAAATGTGCAAACAACCCACATGCCCATCAAGTGACAAATGGCTAAACAAAATGTAATATATCTATACAATGGGATACTATTTATCCATAAAAAGAAATGAACTACTGATACATACTATAACATGAATGAACCTTGAAACCATTATACTAAGTGCAAAAAAGAAGTCACAAAAGATCACATATAGTATAATTCCATTTATAGAAAATGTCCAGCATAACCAAATCTATAAAGACAGAAAGCACATGAATTGTTGCATGTTGCTGGGGTTGGGATTTAATGGGAAATGACTGCTAATGGGTACAGAGTTTCTTTTTGGGGTAATAAAATATTCTAAGGTTGATTATGGTGACTATTGCACAACTTTGTATATATATTAAACTCCACTAAACTGTATACTTTAAATGGACAAACTGTATGTTAAGCTATTATAAAAATATTTGTTAAAAAAATAACTAAATAGAACTTACAGTAATGAAAGACAGTCACTAAAATTAAAAACTCAATGGAACCAGAAATTAGAAAATAAAAATTTTGAAACACTGTTTATAATAGGATGAAACATCATAAGTATCTAAGAATTAGCCTACAAAAATGTACGAAAACTAGACAGTTCAGTATTGTTAAGACAGAAACATGTCAATGCTCTACATCTATCTCTAAATTCAACCTATTCCTAGTCAAAATCAGATTTTTTTCATAGAAATTGACAAACTGACTCAAAAATATATGTAAGTGCAAAGAACAAAGCCATAGACTTATACTATTAGAGATCAAGAATTATTATAAAGTTACAGTAATTAAAACAGTGTGGTATTGGTGCAAGGACACCAAATAGAGAACCCTACAGACAGCAGAGCATATAGCTGCGTGGCCTCCTTGTCTGCAAGAGAAACTGGCCAACAAAGTAGAAAATACAGCAAAGAAATGAAAAATGACAATAGTGAGTCAAATGTAAATGGAGTTAAGGAAGAAAGACTGCTGCCCTTTGAAAGACTGGATGTACAGCCACAGGAACTGAGCAAAGTCAAAACTCATCAGCATAACTGAGCATAGTGGCTGTGATGAAAAGGATGAAGATGTTTCATAGAAAGCAATGCCAGTAGAAAAATACTTCACATTAAAGTAACTCTTGATGATATTTTATAACATTGATATCACCAATAATAAAATGTTGGAAGCTAATTTAAACTTAGCAAGGAGTGTGACAATTTGCTAAGACTCAGAAAAGATCCTCACCCTGTATGGTAAGTTACACAAGAAGGTAGCAAGCACTGTTGAAATCACTCTTCCTAAGACTTTTCCAAATAAAAACACTTTAATTCTCAATATTTCTAATGCTTTGAATTATAGCACACTAATTAAATATTAATTTTACTATTTTTCCATTTCTCAATATATTCACAACTAACAATGAAAGAGTTTTTAATATTTTTGACAAACTTTTTCATTTTTTGGAGACAGGGTCCCACTCTATTCCTCCAGCTAGAGTGCAATGGCATCATAGCTCATTACAGCCTAGAAGTCCTAGGCTCAAGTGATCCTTCTGCTTCAGCCTTGCAGAGTAGCTGAGACTATAGGCTTGCAGCTTAATACCCAGCTAAATTTTCTATTTTTTTGTGGAAACAGAGTCTTGCTCTTGCTCAGGCTGGTCTCGAACTTCTGGTCTCAAGAAATCCCCTCATCTCAGCCTTCCAGAGAGCTAGGATTGTAGACAGGAGCCACTGCCTTTTTGTTTCTGACAAACATTTCTTTTTTTTTTTTTTCTTTTGAGACAGAGCCTCAGGCTATTGCCCTGGGTAAAGTACAATGGCATCAAAGCTCACAGCAACCTCCAACTCCTGGGACTCAAGCCATTCTCCTGCCTCTGCCTCCCAAGCAGCTGGGACTATAGGCACCCGCAACAACACCCAGCTATTTTTTGGTTGCAGCCATCATTGTTGTTTGGCGGGCCCAGGATAGATTCGAACCTGCCAGGTCAGGTATATGTGGCTGGTGCCTTAGGCGCTTGAGCCACAGGCACTGAGCCAGTTTTTTTTTTTATTTCTTTTTTATTTCTTTTTGCAGTTTTTTTTTTTTTTTTTGGCTGGAGCTGGGTTTCAACCCGCCACCTCCAGTATATGGGGTTGGTGCCCTACTCCTTTGAGCCATAGGCACTGCCCAAAATAATTTTTTTTTTTAAAGAGACGGAGTCTTACTTTGTCACCTTCTATATAGTGCTGTGGCGTCACATCTCACAGCAACCTCCAGCTCTTGGGCTTAGGCAATTCTCCTGCCTTAGCCTTCTAAGTAGCTGGGACTACAGGTGCCTGCCACAAGGCCCAGTTATTTTTTTGTTGCAGTTTTGTCCAGGCGTGGGTTCGAACTTGCCACCCTCAGTATATGGGGCCAGTGACCTACTCATTGAGCCACAGGTGCTGCCCCACAAACATTTTTAAAGGTCACAGAGCAACCATAATTTTCTCCCATTGAATATAAAGATGACTTTGCATGGTTTCAACCTGCACGTTTTTATGGTCCATTACCATTTAAAATTAATGCATTAATTAAGAAATCAGGAAAATAACAGTGATTCTAAAGATAAAAGGAAGAAAATAGAGACTAATGAACTAGAAAAAGATATAACATAGAGAATTGAACAAGTGGTTCATGAAAAATCAAGAAAATATATATGTGGTATTCTTATAGACCTGCATTACCTACTTTATGCAAGAGACAAATGCCAATGCAGAAAACTGGTATTGCTCTTTAAGTTCTCAAAAGTTTTTGAATGCATGAAGTAGCAACACAGAATATTTCTAGCCATTGATACTTTAGAAGGCACAAGGCACATGGCATTTTATCTTTGATCTGCAAGATGAGGCCATCATCCCCTTTAGGTATGACTAATCCACTCATAAAAGTTAAGGGTTGCCCAAGGTCACGCAACAAGTTGACAGCAGAAATGTAACCATAGTAACCTTTACTGAGCATCTCCTGGGCACCAGGTAGCATACTATATGGCAGAGTCTCAGGGAAAGTAAAATCCAGCCTGGCCTCATCATCTTAGATCACAGGATCTTTCCTGAGCTCCAGCTGGGTGTGGTAAGCTCTGCAGCCCAGTAGCACTGAAGTCCCTATTATCCCTGCAGGGGTGACTGCCTCTACAAACCTTGCTACATTTGCTCAGCTGCAAAACACATTGCTAGGGACATGTAACCCAATGTGATCACTCATGAAGGTTATCGCCCATCCTCATGCAGAAGGAGGTGATGGCTAAGTTTACCTGTAGGCTGTACATCCATTGGGAGGGAAAACTGCACCCTACAACTACTCAGAAAGAAGTCATCCAGAAGGTTCCTGAGAATAATGGGAGGTGACAAAGTACCTGGAAGCTTAGAGACCTGAGTTTTTGTATGGAAGCACAGCAACACAAAAGTTAAGCAAACTTCTAAGAAAATTCTCATGTATTACTTCTCTATAACAGCTATCATCCTTCACCTGCAACACCTGGTGTTTCAGAATCCTAGAGAAGCCTCTACTTCCCAGGGAACTGGTGACTGCTAATCCCTCACCTGCCGGGTGCTCTGATGCTAACAATAACTTTTCATTTCCCTCTTGAAAAGATCACCATTGTGAAGGTCCCACATTCTTCTTCAGTGACCCCTTCTTGGCTGGCCTTTTCTGGTTCTCTTCGCCTCAGTCAAGAGCAGCACAGTGCAGAGGTGAAGAGTGCAGATTCCATAGTTGGACCACTGACTAATTGCAAGTCATTTCATTGAGCTGGGCATTATTCCAAGAGACAGTATAGGCCCCTACATCTGACTCCCAGGGCTCTGTGAGAACTAATACTGCTACTATGTAAACATGGGCATCTTAAACCACTTATGGGGAAAAAGTAGTAGGCAACTATAGGCACATTATGTAAGAATATACACACTAAAAGAAAATGACTGGAAAGATACATATCAAGTGGTCAAATGAGGGTGATGTTTTTCATTTCCTCTGTTCCTTCAACTTTCAACATGAGGCGGGGGGATTGTGAGCAATAGCAGACCACCCAAGGAAGAAGGGGGAGGAAAGAGAGAAGAGAAGCACAGGCAGGGGAAATACACCATTTAATGGTTGTAAGATCCTTAAAGGCTTAACAATTAAAAAATGAAAACAAAAGGGCAGAGGGAAAAACCAACTCTTACAATGCCCTCACTTCTTCCTCAGTGCTTTAACTCCCACTTCCCAAATAGGAACAGACTGGGAAGGAGATCTGTGGTCTTCTGGAGGACAAAGTGAAAAAGGACTCGGGAAAAACAATAGTTACACACATATTTCTCATATGGGAGAAAAACATTATTCCAATCAGTGACATGTTCAAAACACAGAAGTATCATGTACATCCAGGTACAGCTTATGTGAGAAAATTTCTTTAAGTTGTTCCCTTTCATTGAAGGTTGTTGAAAACAAACCTTAATATCAGAGATGTACTCTCCTTTATATTCCCTGGCTACCACGGTGGGGAAGCCTTTCTGGCAGCTGGGTCATAAGAGTATGATCTAAAGTGGGCCATGGAGGCTGGGTCCGGTGGTTCATGCCTATAATCCCAGGACTTTGGGAGAACAAGGTGAGCAGATCACCTGAGCTCATGAGTTCGAGACCAGCCTGAGCTAGAGTGAGCCCCCATCTTGAAAAATAGCCAGGCACTGTGACAGGCGCCTGTGGTCCCAGATACTTGGGAGGATGAGGCAAGAGAATCACTTGAGCCCAAGAGTTACAGGTTGCTGTGAGGTATGACACCAGGGCACTCTATTGAGGGTGACAAAGTGAGACTCTGTCTCAAAAAAAAAAAAAAATTGAGCCATGGGACTTGAGGGGCTGTGTGCTGGGGCTTCTGGGCAAAGGTTGTCTCTTTTGTAAATGGACACACCTGAGAAGAAATTCCCCTCTCTGCCTTTGGAGACAATGGGGAGAGAGGACGTGATGGCTGGACTAGCAATGGCAGCCATCTTGGCACCATGAGGAAATGAGCATAAGGATGAGGGAGAAGGAACCGGGGTCGTTGGTGATACTTAACTAACTAGGACCTGCTTTGCCTGGCCTTCAGTAGCATAATAAACATACTTATTGCTTAAATCACCATTAGTTGGGTACTTTGTTACTTGGGCAAAAGCATCCTAAATTATTCACATAGCAATGAGTGAGCTGATGTTTACATGGAAATATATTCAGCTAGACTCCAGAAATAGTGCTATTGTAGCTCTGTTGTATCAATAGAGGTCAATCCAGAAGTGATTCATGATCTTCACACACATAATAATCTCTCTTCAAGTTTCCTCACATGAAATTTATAAGTTTCTTAAGTTTCTTTTTTCTTTTTTTTGAGACAGAGTCTCACTTGGTCACCCTCAGGAGAGTACCATGGCATCATAGCTCACAGCAACCTCAAACTCTTGTTTCATGTTTTTTTTTTTGCAATTTTTGGCTGGGGCTGGGTTTGAACCCACTACCTCCAGTATAGGGGGCCGGCACCCTACTCCTTGAGCCACAGGCACTGCCCCAGCAACCTCAAACTCTTGTGCTCAAGTGATCCTCTTTCGTCAGTCTCCTGAGTAGCTGGGACTACATGTGCCCACCACAATGCCTAGCTAATTTTAGAGGTGGAGTCTCATTCTTGCTTAGGCTGGTCTCAAACTCATGAGCTCAGGTGATCCATCCACCTAGGACTCCCAGAATGCTAGGAATATAGGTATGAGCCACCACCACATTTGGCCTTGAGATTTGTAAGTTTCAAATGAAGTTATGAATACCAACAGCAAAAGCCAGTAAGTAGACAATAAAATCTTGGAAAATGAGAAAAATATAATCTACCTTTGGTCTTTTTCTTTTCTATGAAATTCCCTATGTGAATTTTGTCCACTACTTTTCCATATTGGGAATTTAAAAAATAAGAACAACAAAATAAAAACTAAGCTAGTCAAAGAAGTTAATTTTAAGCTTTCAAATAGTATTTTATCATGCAATTGCTAGAAATAGAAAATTGGTAGCTATATGGGATATTGAACATGAGTGAAATGATAAAATGAAACAAAACTTGAAGCAAAAGTTATTTCCTGTTCCCTATGAATAAAATACATATCCAAATGAGAAAAACGTTACCATCACAACATAGTTTCCTCACTGAAACTGAAGTTCTAAGTCTGTGTTTATAACAACATTGTTGCTATGGAAACAGTTGATTCAACATTACTGAACTCACAGCTGAATAAAGTAAGGTATAGAATAGAAGTCTTATTTAAACAGTGGCAGGACCTATAAAACATTAAAAAGGCAAACTGTAAGCCAGTGAATCAGAGCACCATGTTTTAACATGAGGGTCAGACACTTTTTTTTCCTGATGCATAATACAAATAAGATGTTTCTTTTTAATTTAGCCCTATTTTTGGAACTCTATAATCATTCAACTACTCCCCTAAATATCCTAAGGTTTGTGCTCTGCTTTTGTCTATACACGGCAGTCTGTATTTTATTAAATTGACAGTTTGGTCCTTGCCAAAACATGCACAAGTTATAGCACCAACCAGGGCACAAGTCAGGGTTTTTTAAAAACTTCTGCATATAATTGAATCTCTTAAATATGGGCACGTTGGCCCTATCCACCATGGGGCATAAGTGCTGGGGTGTAGTCTACCTTGTGTCTGCAGCTTTATAAATTTTTCCTACAAAGTCGTTAGAGAACATGAATGAGAACCCAGTTTTACTCTGGGTCAGTTAAGAGTTTCCAACAACCCTGAAAGCCCTCCAGGCAAGCTAATGTGAAGCAGTGTGAAATGTCTGCACCGTCCTTCTAGGATACCAGTTCCTCCTCTTCTCCCCTTCCCACTTTTTAACTGTAGACAGATACACTTTTCTCTAAACACACACACAGAGTTTATTCCTCTTTTCCTTGGGTTTCCTGAACAATTTCAAATTATGATCAGTGTTTTTAAGCCAGAAATTTTACCCTTTGTACAATAACACACATTCAACAACTTTTAAAAATAAGGGTGGTGTATGAGACTATTTAAAAATCAACCTTTCCTCCTCAGGAGGTAGTAACAGTAAAGAGCCTCTGTAAATAAAAACCTGGGTCCCCCCTGTAACAGGCACTGCCCTGGGTGTGGCTGCCCTCTGTGCCTGCACAGGAGATTGATTCATACCAGCAAAACCGGAAAAATCACAACTGAAGGCAACCATGGAAGCTGTGAGAGCCAACAGCACGATGTAAAGGAGTCGGGTTTTCTACCAGGTGAGTCATAGGAAACACTTCTGCTATAGTCTGGAGGCCCGGCTCTCACTCCAGGAGGGAATGTAGGTCAAACTCCTCTCCTAGGGCCTTTAGGCAGAGGCTGCAGTTCCTAGGGAGCAGGGAAGCTGGCACAGAAATGGCCCAGCTGCAGTCCCTCCACGTGGCCCCCAGGCATTAGGCCCAGCCTGCCACAATTTCCACAGACCATGATCTAACTCCCTTTCTATTCTGGATGAGTGCACCTCAGGTGTTCCTATCAGGGTTCACAAGGGATGACAGGTTGGGTTTATGTATTAGAAACTGTCAGCTCACCAAGCTCAGTTGACACGGGGGACCCAGTAGCGATCTCACCAATCTTGGCCACTCCATCGTAGTAGGCTTTTCCTGCCAGGACCATAGCTGGATATGAAAGGTGAGACACAAAATCATCACTTAGACAAGGAAAGGAGAAAGCCAGGTGGGAAGAACTCATCCATGAGATCACTGCCTCAGTGATGTGTTCTAGACATTAAAGAATGAGAACACATCCTCTCCAGCAAAAAATCTTCTCCAAACTAGTTATTCTACAGCACTAGAAGCCTGCAACTTACTAGTTAGGAGGACTTGTGTGAGGTGGCTTAGGGACCTGGTCCTTCAATGGCATATTACCTTTTCTATTAAAAAAGACATTCTGAATCACAACCAACCAACATATTTGTTGCCAGAGGAAGAAATCTATGAAATATATTATCATTCCAAAAACCAATATAATTGTCTGAAAAGTAACTGAATTCTCCACTTTTCTTTTTTGCCTTTTCGGCAAAGACAGGAAAATTTTTATTGCTATACAAGCTGGGTTCTAATTATGTTAAAACATTTTTTTCCCTTCAAACTGATTCTAAAGACTAAATTATAACTACATGCCCTCCTTGGGCAAATTACTTATTCTTTCTGAACAAAGGCTGTTCATCCATGAAAAGTCCTGAAATGTGAGCAGTGGATGAAAAATGGTAGCTGCTAATGCCAATTGCTTTTTTCTCTTTGAAAGCTGGGTTTGAGCGGCTTGCAGGTATACCATAAACGAGCTTTTCAAAATACCTAGCCTATTTAGTGTGGTTTTGGAAAAAAAATAATTTATTTTATTTTACTCAAAGATTGGTTTCATTCATAGAAAGTAGTTCCTTCTGGAGGTTAGGAGACCAGAGGATTTTAGAGCTTTCTAAAAGAGCTTTCAGGAATTCCCTTGTCCAGTCACTTTGTTTCACCAAGGGAAAAACCAGAGGCCATAATGCTTTATACATTGCTGTGTCCCCAATGTACAATGGTCAATGTTCTAACAAGGTGGATTTTTTTTTTTTTTTGAGAGTCTCACTGTGTCACCCTTGGTAGAATGCTGTGGCTTCATAGCTCACAGCAACCTCAAACTCATGGGCTTAAGCTATTCTCTTGCCTCAGTCTCCCAAGTAGCTAGGACTACAGGTACCCGCCACAACGCCCAGTCCAGGCTCAGTTCGAACCTGCAAGCCTTGGTGTATGTGGTCGGCACCCATAGCCCAACAAGGTTGATTTTAAAAGGCAAGCATAAAAAAAGTTTGGGCATTGGGGTGTGGGGATACAGAATTATTTCACATACAGTTCCAGCTAAGGGTATTGGAAGTCAAAAGAATAGAATTTTTCTGGAAAATTTATCTAGTGTAGCATTTATTGTAAAATTAAAAATTACAGAAGTTATGGCTTTTGCTATGTATATATATGTATACAAATTTAGGAAATGTAATGATCTACTATACTATTATTTTATAAGGCTGGGAGTAACCTTAAAGTGTAATTATAAAAAGAACAACAGGAATTAGCATTTATATGGACTTTTCAAGTCATCACTGAATCTACCCACAATGTTAAGATACGGGTTGGTAATGTTATCAGCCTAATTCACTAAGGGATTGGAGAGATTCTGGGACATGCCCAAGGTCAATGGTGAGTCAACGGCAGTGTACACAACTCCAGCTACGGTGCTTCACTTCCTCAGTTCTAAATTATGGTGTTTTTTGGCTCTTTGGTCTCAGAACTGAAGAAAAAGTGACTCCACCTAAAAACAAAGTTTATAGCCAAAGAACTGTCACGATAATATATGTAATATCTTAGTATTAAGATTTTAAGTTGTAAAGTTCTGGTAAGCTGAAAAGCAAATTAGTGAGAGAATGGCATGCAGAATTACACAATATTTAAACAAAGTTTTTGGTCTGTATCCACACATTAGGTTGAAATTTTTCGTTAACTGACGCTGAATTATGTTTAAAACTATGTAACCTTCTCAGTCTTGTAAAATCTTTACTATTATGATAGAAAGCTAAATTAGCTTAAAAAGTATATAATTTAGCCAGAATGAAAATGAAAATATTTTTATAATTTTACCTCTCTTTGTGAACACATTAAGATATTTTCTACTGCTAATTGTTTTAAGATATGAAGCCTATTAGTTCAAGTTCAGTGGTTGGCCAACTGCTTCATCAATTTAATCTACATACTTCTACCCAATCATTTTTCCTTAAGATATGGTTTCATTGGGTTACTATTATACTCAAAAGCCTTCGATGGCCTCCTACCACCCAGAGTTCAAGGTAGGTTTTTATGAGTTAATAGTCTTTCATGAATCACTCCTCCCAGGATTCTCAACCTATAGGGTCCTCTACTACACTGATAGGTGGCTTGGTCATGGGACTTGCTTTGGCCAATGGAATAATAACAAGCATGACTCCCATATGGGTTTGATACATGCTAGGCATCGGGGTTTATACTCTTGGGACTCCACTGATACTGTGTGAGGAGCCAGTCTGGCCTCCTTGAAGGGAAAAGATCCCATGGAGAGAGAGTGCATTGTGCCCCTAGCCCAGTCCAGGCCTCAAGTTGATTGCAGCTGCAGGAATGAGTCCTCAGGGGTCTAGAGAACTGCCTGCTTTTACAAGAGAAAGAATAAGCTACGTTGTCTTAAGCTATCATGTTTGCTGTGCATTGAGAGATGACTGATGCTGCATTCCAGTGCACATGCTATCTGACTCCACCCCACCTATTCCCCATTGGCACATTACTTGGGCTAGTGTGGACCCTAAGACTTGGCTTGGTTACTATTTTTTCTGTCTGAATCAGTGACTGCCTGCAAAAGCATCTGTTAGAGGGCCCAGATCCTGTAGGGCTCCTGCCTGTTCCAGTCCACACTGATCCTCACTGCTTAAATTCCTGTGACATTGGTCTATACCTTGGCCTCAGCCATTCACAATATTGTCTTGCATTCTAATCTAACTGCTGAGTGAATATCTGGCAGTCTCATCTCTCCTCCAAATTCCTACCAAAGACTTTACAAATTTATCTGAATTTTTCAAATTTCTCAATGACTTCAGCAAAGTATGACCAGATGGCCTGTAGAAATTCTGGAAATACTTTTATGAAGTACAGAAGACTCCCCTGGAGGTGCTAAAGTGATAAGAGCCCTTTGGGGAGAAGCCTTGTTAGTAGGAGGTAGAGCTGTGAGCAGCTCACTGACTCACCTTGTAAAACTCTGCCTCAGAGAGGCAGCTTGTACTAGAAAGAAAAGAAAAACACTGCAGGTCACAGCAATTTCCTTCACAAGGACGACTAAAGCAAATGACTTTGTGGCCTTGTGACTAAGCAATCATTGAGGCAGTCAACAGTGCAAGGCTCTGGCTCTCCGGACAAGGAGGGCACAGATGCTACTGATACTATAGCTGGAGGGGAAAGAAGGAAATCCCAGATCTCTGTGCTTCCTGACATTGAAAATGCAGAAAGCATCAGGCAAGAAAGTGCAGAGATGCAGAAGAAAGTAAATGAACAGTTTATTTTCCCAGCAACCACAACAGCAGCGCTCCTTGTTACCCAAAGTCCACAGTCTGGGTAGCATCCCCTTTCTCAAGGCATGCTCATGCTGTGAGTGAGGCCACAGGTTTGGTTCCAAGTATCAACAGGAAGGAGGCAAAGGTCAGGAGTGGTGAAAGTGATATAAAGAGATAAGAAAATGACATGAAACTTGATCCAAAGCCTTCTTCAAATGTAAAACTGTGGGAAACTAATTTATCTACTTATGTTAGTTAGCAGTCTTTTAGTGAGCCAGGGTAGAAGGTGAAACTGGGGTCTGAATATTTTGGAGGTGACACTTGCTTTACAGGGAGAACTGTCCTGACTATGTTAGAATTTGGTGATTATTAGCATTTTAAGTTTTTAAGTAGGTCATTGATGCATTGTAATGTTCACCCTTTACTAGGGAAACACACATGTAGCTTCCTCCACAGAAACTTCTTCAAACTAAACTCTGGTTTACAAAGAGAGGCAAACACCAATACTCAAATTAATTTTAAATAAAGCACTTATTTTGAAATGACAATCTAAGTCCGATCTTTAATTTAGATGTTTACCCTAAAAATATTATTTCTCATGTTACTATCAAAAGTCATACCCCATCCCCCCAAAAAGATTTTAAAAAAGTGATAACATCTAAAGGCAAGAGATTCTTCTATATAAATCAAAGGAGAATAATTCCTGTGCTGCAGGATGTTAACGTATAAATGTTTTAAGGACACATTTTAAATTTGTTATTAGTTTTCAAAGAATTTGTTTCAAAAAATAGAAAACATGTTTAAGGCAATCGTATAAAAACATTGAGCCATGTCAAAAAAGATAGTTAAATACATAGTTAAAATACATTGTTTATAGTAGCCCATCATTCAACTGACTCATCCCAAATACACTAATATTGAGTTCTATCACAGTAAAGTTTTGCATGTTAACTGTAAATAACTTCCACCATTTAAAGATTTTTTAAAATTTAATAATAGCATTGCATTGAAAAATTAAAATATTTACTGAATAGCTTATATACTTTATACTTATCAACTTAGAAAAAGCAGAAAGACTTACCATTAACAGCTTTTTCATAATTTTTTCCTAGGTTTATTAGATTTCGTAGCCCAGGATTGAACTGTTCCATAACATTCTGACAAACAAACAAACAAAACACACAAATTAATGGAATAAACAGTAGACCAAGTAATCTTCAGATTTTTTAACTGTGTAGCCTAGGATACCTACATGTGTTTAACGGTATAGTCTACAAATTGATGGGTGCTGATTAAAAAATCATGAAGAACACTTACTTCCTTACCTGATGGAACAGGAGTGCTTGCATGTGGCAAGGTGTGTGTAACCTTGCCAGTTCTCCAGTTGCCCAAGGGACTGCCTAGAACCTACTATCAATGGAACAAGCAAGCAGCAGACATTCAGGTCTCTACTATACCCCATAGGGACTGTGGGCCTGGGGACCAACCATGCTCTCAAGTGTAAGTAGATTGTTAATGGTTGTCATGCTAGTGTTAAGAAATAGGTGTGCATAATCAGCTAGATGAACTTAATTATAAGGGCAATGTTTTGGCCATCAATTAAATATAAATTTTCAAGATATTTTGTTTTAACTAGCGTAATTACTTGGATGGGTTAGGGAGAAGAGGGTGGGTGCTGCTAATGGCCGAAGACATAGGTCTACCTGAACGTTCTTTCTAGGTGGTCACTGGCACCTACTTTCTAGTGATTGGTTTACTCACTAAGGACCTGTGGAGTAAGTATGTTGTGCCAGACCCTGTGCACACAGCTAGGCTGAGAAGTCATGGCTTCTTTATAGGTTTCATGATGCAGTATCCATGGTTTTCATTTTAAAACATGTCATTCCTGGCTGGGCGCAGTGGTTCACGTCTATAATCCCAGCACTTGGGAGGTCGAGGCAAGTGGATTGTCTGAGTTCATGAGTTTGAGACCAGCCTAAGCAAGAGTGAGACCCCTATCTCTAAAAAATAGCAGGGCATTGTGGTGGGTACCTGCAATCGCAGCTACATTGGAAGCTGAGGCAAGAAGATTGCTTGAACCCAAGAGTTTGAGGTTGCTGTGAGCTAAGACGCCATGGCACTCTATTGAGGGTGACCAAGTGAGACTGTCTCAAAAAAATACATAATAAAAATAAATAAATAAAACATGTCATTCCACTATTACTATATCATAAATGCAGAGACAAATGCTATGACAGCATTAATTAGAATGTTGCTCTAAATTTAAAATACTCTGAATATGAAGTATAGATGATAATCACTCCTATGGTCTCCGACTTCATGACTCAGAACACATGGTGATCTGTTTGTTCCACTGATGAATAATCAGCTTCATGATATTCATCATTCAAAATAGACCCAAACTCATTGCCTCCCTCCCCAAATATGTACTGTTTATAGATGACCAGATGATGAAAAAGAATGAAAAACTACCTAACATTCAAAGAGGCAGATACTAGCAGGTGATGTGGCGGGTGTCTATAGTCCCAGCTACTTAGAAGGTTGAGGCAAGAGAATCACTTAAGCCCAAGAGTTTGAGGTTGCTGTGAGCTGTGACACCACTGCACACTACCAAGGGTGACATAGTGAAACTCTGTCTCAAAAAAAAAAGAGGCAGACACTTTACACATGTGCCATTCAGAATAAAAACGTTCTCCATTATGAATTAGGAGTAGTGAGAGAACAAGATTTTTGTTTTTATCAGTGATGAAGGCTTTGATAAAGGCTTAAGTGGAAAAACCCCCCACACCTCAACCTTTCCACACCCCTGGTCTTATTTCCCAGAGCACTTTCTTTCTTTCTTTCTTTTTCTTTTTTTTAATTGAGACAGAGTCTCACTTGGTCACCCTTGGTAGAGGGCTATAGCATCATAGCTCACAGCAACCTCAAACTCTTGGGCTCAAGGGATTCTCTTGCCTCAGCCTCCCAAGTAGCTGTGCCCACCACAATGCTGGGCTATTTTTTTTTTTTTTTTTTTGTTTGTTTAGCAGGCCTGGACTGGGTTCAAACCCACCAGCCCTGGAGCATGGGGCCAGCATCCTAACCACTGAGTTATGGGCACCTAGCCCCTAGAGCACTTTCAACTAAGCTTTTATTCTTGTATTGATTGCCATAGTTTTAAATGTTCTTTATTTCTCAGTTTTGGACCATAGCTTCAGGCTTTCCATTAATGCGGATGAGGACTGACCTACTGACCTCTCCACACCACCCACTTCCCAATTTCCAATTCTTCCTACATAATTGAATGGCAATTTCCTGATAAATCAATAGTCAGTGTTTACTATGACTTTGTAAGTATTGGTCACTACAATGCCAAGCAATGTACTAAAGATTGTTTCCTTTCTTGGTAATACCTTTCTTCCCCCCTAGAATTAATAATTATCTCATCTACCTTTGCTTAGTTTTCTATGCATCTACCTTCAATTTTTCCACATGCTTTATCAGATGTAGCAGAGGCTTATCAATAGTTTTTCATTGATAAAAAATCGTCAGCTTATCTTCTAGTCTATTTTTTTCTCCAGAATGTTCTCCAAGGACTCTCTGTCCTCTTGCTTAGATTGGCCTGACCATTCCCAGTCTGCCATGCTGTAGCTCTAGCATGGACTTTCCAGTGGCTCAGGTCAGAGCTCTTGTTAGCTGATCTATAATACATCTTCCCCTTTCCTCCTTTGTTATTTTGTTGGAGATCATTCTCCAAAAATGTTCTAAGAAATGATGTGTGAGAGGTAACCTGGAGTCTCCTTGGGTCTGAATTACCTTGACTACTTTATTGTATTGACAACTGCTATTTTGTTGAGTTGAGCATAATTTGTCTAAGAATGTTTAAGATACTGTTCTACTCTTTGGCATCTAGTTTTATTGCTGAAAAGTCAGCTAACAGTTCCTTCATATGTACTTTTGTCCTTTTTTAGCTTATTTCTGGAAGCCTTTCTCCCTGTGTTCCAAACTGCATAATGGCCTGCCTTAGTATGGGTATTTGTTCATTTATTTTACTGGACACTCAGTGGGGCCTTATTCATGCAAAAAATTATGTCTTTCAGGTCTGAAAAAAAATCCTATTTTATTTCTTATCTCTTCTTTCTGGAACTATGATGAGGATTTTACATATCTTGGATTTAATTTTCTAATCCTCTTTATTGATTTTCTACTTTTTGTTCTACATCTCTGATATCTTCAATTTTATATTCCAATTCTTCTGTTTTACAATTTTTTTTGGGGGGTGCTTGCTTTGGTAGCACATATACTAAAATTGGAATGATACAGAAAAGATTAGCATGGCCCCTGCACAAGGATGACAGGCAAATTCATGAAGTGTTCCATATTTTTAACTTGGACTTTACCTAATAAACATAAACAAATGTGACCTAATTGTACCCTCATGTTAATCTGAAATAAAAAATTATTTTGCTATCATAATTGAAAGATTCTTTTATTTGTATACATTCATGGGGTACAATTATAATTTTGTTGCATTGCTATACTGCATAGTAGTGAAGTTAGGGCTTTTAGTATATTTATCACTGAGTAGTGTACATTGTGCCCATCATATTTTTAAATTTTTGTTTTAAGAGATGGGATCTTGCTCTGTCACCAAGGCTAGAGTGTAGTGGTACAATTGCAGCTTACTGCAGCCTTGAACTCCTGAGCTTAAGTGATCCTTTTACCTCAGCCTTATAAGTAGCAAGGACTATAGGCCTACACTATCCCATCTAGCTAATTTTTAAATTTTTGATAAAGATGAGGTCTTAATATGCTGCCCACGGTGGTCTTGAACTTCTGGCCTTAAGAGATCCTCCTGCCTCAGACTCTTAAAGCTCTGGGATTATGGGTGTGAGCCACCAAGCTTGGCCCCCACTATATTTTTAATTTCTATGAGTGCTTTCGAGTTTCTTGATTCCTTCTTTTTAAAACACCTTCCTACTCTTGTTTTATAGATGTAATATCTCCTATCAAACTAAATTAATTATAGTTTTGGGTTTTTTCATTCCAGTTCCCATTTTATCTCCTGATTACTTTTCATTGTTTGATAGTCCTTTCTTTCATGTTGGAGGCTCTCCTTAAATGTTTGGTGACCCTTGATGGTCAGTTTATATCTAGAGCCCTTATTACTGGTTGGAAGCTGTAGGTGTGTATACAGGGTACCTGCTGACTAGTAGGCTTTATTCAGAGACTGGTCACAGAATAACATGACAGTAATCAGGGACCCCTAGGTTTCCTCAGAGAAGTTTCTAATTTTCTATCATTGGGTAGGGGGCAGACTTCCCCCATCAAGACAGGACTGGGAATCCACACTCTAGAGCTGATTTTCACTAAATTCCTCTGTTTTCAGCTCTGAGTTTTACCCTTCCACCCCTGGCTGGTGTTTCACAGTCCAGAGTTCCTTAGATCAACATGTCCTGAGATTGAATCTCTGGTCTGCCAAACAGAAGCAAATGCTAATAGCGGTGGCTAGGGAAGGAAAGGGAACCCAGGAGTCCAACTGCCTGACATACTAGACTATTCCAGCCCTGTGTGCCTCCTCCCATCCCCACTTTCTGTGGACCTGGTCCTCAGCCTGTGGGGTCCCCTGGGGTAAATGGCTCAGCTCTCATCAACTCTCTTCTCTGTAGGTTCTCTTACATCAATGACCACGCTTCTGTCTATTTTCTGTTATCCAAAATTTCTTTAGGCCTTTGTCAACTGACATTTTCCTTTTCAGGTCTCTTTGAGCTATAGATTTACAGTTTTTATTTTTAATTATTTTGCCATGATTTTAATGTGTTCTCAAAAGGAAGAAAAAAATACACAACGGAATCTACTACATTCAACTGGAAGTCTGCTCACTTTGTGTGACGACTGCAGGCAGCCAGCTGCTTTGAGCCTATTCACAACCAGCACTTAAAGAGCTCCAAAGCCAGCTGACTCCCCCATCATCCTCTCCTGTAAGGTGGCAAACTTGTGGGTACAAAGTGCCTGACTTCTGGGTACCTGCAGCCACAGCTGCTACTTCTGTCACCACTTTTCAATTTCTTTGTCTTGGGTATTTTTTTAAAGCTTTTTATTCTGAAATATAGTAGAACCTCTGTAAGTTGACCACCTTAGGGACTATTGTATGTTCCAACATATGGAACAAGGACTACTGTACTGCTATGTACGTGTTGTGCATGTTCAGTCTATGACAATTAGGTCAACTTAAGGAGGTGGCCAGTGTATGGAGATGTTCAACTATGAAAGTTCTACTGTTGTTAAGACTCATAAGTAGTTATAAAAATAATACAGAGAGTTCCCAGTAATATTTTCTACAACCACACTATTCTTTTAGCACCACATCCTCCCTACCAGTCCTAACTGCTGGCAAGCACTGAGCTCAATCTATAACTCTGCCATAGTGAGAATGTTATATAAATGGATTCACATAGTACATGACTTTTTGAGATTGGCTTTTTCACTCAGCACAATGCCCTCAAGATATATCTAAGTTGTTGGGTGTATCAATAATTTATTCTTTTTTGCCAGTAGTATAGTATGGATGTATCACAGTTTGTTTATCCCCTTACTTATAGAAGAACATTTAGTTTGTTTCCAGTTTTTGGCTATTCTAAATAAAGCTGATAAGAATAAACAGATACAGGTCTTTGTGGGAACATAAGTTTTCCTATCTCTAGAATAAATACCTATGAACTCAACTGCAGCATCACATGGTAAGTATATGTTTAATACTATAAGAAACTGCCAGACTTTTTTCCAGAGTGGCTGTACAATTTTACATTCCCATCAGCAATCTATGAGATTCTAATAATTTAAAAAATCTAATAATTTCATTAGAAAATGGCTACTTTCTAATAAAGATAGAACTATTTTAAAGATATTTTAATTACAAATTCTTATAATATCTTTATGCGTCTGAGTATAGCTAGTAAAAATATATAGAAACTGGGTGGCGCCTGTGGCTCAAAAGGGTAGGGCACTGGTCCCATATGCCAGAGGTAGCAGGTTCAAACCCAGCCCTGGCCAAAAACTGCAAAAATAAATAAGAAAATTAAAAAGTATATAAATACATATTTTTATTATATAAATAATAATAAAATATTTTATTATAAAATAATAATTTTATTATTTACATAATAAAGTCCTATTACAAATTTTATTATTATTTATATAATAAAGTCCTATTCCTACTAGACTTTCAGCTATACTACAAGGTCATGGTAATCAAAGCAGCATGGTATTGGCACAAAAATAGAGATAGAGACATTTGGAACCGAATAGAAAACCATGAGATGAAACTAACATCTTACAGCCAACTGATCTTTGATAAACCAAACAAGAACATGCATTGGGGAAAAGAATCCCTATTTAATAAATGGTGCTGGGAGAATTGGATAACCACATATAAAAGACTGAAACTGGACCTGCACCCCTCACCACTTAGAAAAATTGATTCAAGATGAATAAAAGATTCAAATCTAAGGCATGAAACAATACAAATCCTCAAAGAAAGTGTGGGGAAAATACTTGAAGATATTTGCCTGAGGAAAGATTTTATGAAGAAGACTTCTGTGGCAATCGCAACAACAATAAAAATAAACAAATGGGACTTAAACAGAAAAGCTTCAGGCTTGGTGCCTGTGGCTCAAGTGGCTAAGGTGCCAGCCACATACACCTAAGGTGGCGGGTTCGAATCCAGCCTAAGCCCGCCAAACAACAATGATGGCTGCAACCAAAAAATAGCTGGGCATTGTGGCGGGCACCTGTGGTCCCAGCTACTTGGGAGACTGAGGCAGGAGACTCGCTTGAGCCCAGGAGTTGGAAGTTGCTGTGAGCTGTGATGTGACAGTACCCTACCCAGGGGGATAGCTTGAGGCTCTGTCTCAAAAAAATAAATAAATAAACAGAAAAGCTTCTGTACAGCTAAGGAAACAACAACCAAAGCAAACGGACAACTTTCAGAATGGGAAAAGATATTTGCATATTATGAATTGGACAAAAGCTTCATAAGTAGAATCTGTAGAAAACTCAAAATAATCAACAAAAAAAGACCCAACAATCCCATATATCACTGGGCAAGAGACATGAACAGAACCTTCTCTAAAGACAGACAAATAAAAAATGGCTAACAAACATATGGAAAAAATGCTCATTGTCCCTAATCAGAGAAATGCAAATCAAAACCACCCTGAGATATCACCTAACCCCAGTGAGAATGGCCCACACATCACAAAGTCTCAAAGCTGCAGATGCTGGTGTGGATGTGGAGAGAAGGGTACACTTTTATACTGCTGGTGGGACTGCGAACTGATACAACCTCTTTGGAAGGAAATATGGAGAATCCTCAAAGAACTCAAATTAGACCTCCCATTTGATCCCACAATTCCATTACTAGGCATCTACCCAGAAGAAAAAAAATCCTTTTATCCTAAGGACATCTGCACTAGACTGTTGACCACAGCTCAATTTACAATCGCCAAAATGTGGAAATAGCCCAAATGCCCACTAACCCAGGAATGGATTAACAAGCTGTGGTATATGTATACCATGAAATGCTGTTCAGACACTAAAAAAGAAACCTTACATCTTTTGTATTAACCTGGAGGGAAGTGGAACACATTATTCTTGGTAAAGCATCACAAAAATGGAGAAGCAAGAATCCAATGTACTCAATTCTAATATGAATGCAGTAGATGAGCTAATACAAGGGGGTGGGGGTAGGGGAATGAGTAAATGAGAGGGGAGAAGGGAGGAGAATGGAGGGTCACAATGTAGGGCACACCACTTGGGGGCAGGACACAATAATAAGAGGGACTGTTATCTAATAAATGCAATCAGTGTAATCTAATTCTTTGTACCCCCAATGAATCCCAAACAACAACAAAAAAATTAAAAAAAGAAGTCCTATTAATATATTCCTTAACCAACTAAGGGGAAGTAGGATTTGATTTCCTGACGTAGATTTTGAAATGCACACATATAATTCTAACATTTTAAAATACCAAAAATGATGTATACCAAATAAAAATCACTTTCCAAATGATTCTACTTGGGGGAAAAAAATGTTTAACTAAAACCTGGAGACTAAGGCTTGGTGCCTGTAGCTCAGCGGCTAGGGCACCAGCCACATGCACCAGAGCTGGAGGGTTCGAACCTAGCCTGGGCCTGCCAAACAATGACAACTACAACCAAAAAATAGCCAGGCTTTGTAGTGGGCACCTGTAGTCTCAGCTACTTGGGAAGCTGAGGCAAGAGAATCACTTAAGCCCAAAGTTGGAGGTTGCTGTGAGCTGTGATGCCATAGCACTCTACTGAGGGCAACATAGTGAGACTCTTATCTCAAAAAAAAAAAAAAAAAAAGAACTTGGAGACTATAATCAGCTTCAGAGAAAACAATACAGAGTTTTTAAGCTTGAAAAGTTAAACATATTTACTTCAATTCTTTATTACTGTATTTAGGTTCCATTACAGAAATTTTTCACCTAGAAAGTTTGGCCTCTTTAAACAGTGGAAAATACATTCCTACATTGGCTGTTGGCCATTGATCTAGTTATTTTAGCTGAAGTACAGGAACAAAAAAGCAATGCTGCCTATATTCTGAAATCTGTAAAATCTAACAGTAGTAGAGGATACACTTGTGGATTGAATGAGTCCCATGTTTTTTGGGAGGGCAGTATTTGAGTCAAAAGTCAGTACAGTGTCAAGGCTTGTGAAGACCTAAATTATTAAACAGCCTACAATTTTGAGAGGGTTGTTAGTAATAATGTACAAATCCGTTTTAAGTTTGGCACTAAGAATACTACGTACGTATAAGGCTTAACAAATTGAATAGGAAAAATACAAATGGGCCAAGAAACTATTCTGTTATAAAAAAATAACAAAAGCTTTGTATATTAAACTGTTCACTACTTACTGCCTGGAAAAGAGGATAATTTGCCAAACCGGTTTCTACCAGAATGAGTTTCATTTCCATCCAGAAAAGAATAGCTATAAATTCTAGACTAATGGACTGGCAGGATTGCTGTTCTACCTGTGCTGAGTTGCATATGAAGAGGGTTTGGTTCTACTGAAGAGGGTTTTAGTAGTACTGAAAAGTTAGTGGTTAGCTATTCTAAATAAAACACTGGAGACAGGCCCCCTGGAACCTGTAGGCACTTTCCATGATCTGTTCATCTAGGCACTTTTTCTATTCTAGCTGGTCTGTTCATCTCAGGCACGTCCCCTGCCTCTGTAGAGTTACAGATCATAATCATAAATTACAAAACTGAATTATGAAGTCTTAAAATGGCTTTAACTTCCTTAACACTTGAACTTTTCTCATTGTTGAAAAATTACCAATATAGAACTATGTATAAATTAACTGTATATAATTAACTGATAAGTTAATAAAGCATAATTTAATTTAATGAGGACTAGCCACATAAGCTGACTTTACATTTATAAGAACTAGCTTTTCTTTAAGTTTGCTTTTTCAGTTCTGTACAAGGACAAATTACTAATATTTCAGTGCTTTGTTTTTCTCAGTTGCAAATGTTGAGTAATGACACTAGTTAATCTTTAAAAGTGATTTAATAATCTCTAAGTAAATATGGAGAGTTTTGTAACTTCATTCAGATAACGCATGTATCCTTCGACTTTTATATATTATTCTAGACAATCCCATACAAATTAATCTAGTGATATTACAAATGCTCAAACTAATCAAGACACATTCCAATGTCATGTGGCAAGAATATCTATTACAAGGGTTAGCTGAGGGTACTTCTAGATAAATTTTATTTGTAGATCTTGCTTCCTCCTTCCTTGAACGTTGGAAGTTGCTGTTCCTGGACCGATACTTGATTACCTCCTCTGCCTTTAGGGAAAGTATTAGTAAGCAAATTTGGCAAAGGGACACCTGCTAACAGATGGTTGCAGGAGTCATGCTGTTCACACCCAACGTGAATGTGGCACACAAGCCAAGAAAAATTAGACGACTGTGGTGTCTGTTCTTGCTTGAATTATTAATTTAGTTCAGAAGTACTCAAACATATAAGCATACAAATGTTTCCTGTCAAATATGAATAATGTTCTGGCCTCCTGTCAGTCTGAATTAATCTATATTATATTACCTATCAACTTATACTATCTATAATTTTTAACATGCCATCACAGTAGCACTGGGCCTGGGAAATGTGGGGGATATGGCATGAAAAAAACACTGGCCTTGAATCCTTGGGCAAATCCCATCAACTGCATCTCTGAGCCTCAGTGGTCTCCTCCTCTCTGAAATGGGAATAATGATCATTTCCAATGCACAAGGAGTATGAGGGCTCAATGAGATAACCTAACATCATGGAGTATTTCTTATGTGCTCTTCAAAGCATTCAACGTTCAGCACACACTGAACCAATTGTAGCACTTAATATCTTAAAAGTTCTAAAATAGCTGAGACAAACATTCCTGTTTACACAGTCACCCTCAGGAATCCCCACTTCCTCTCCATGACATGAAAAAAATCTCTAGAGAAGGGTGTACAGTACAAATGAAACTGAGATGTTAGTATCTGCTATAGTCAGTGAAGAACATTTATTTTATTAATTTTTTCTTGTTTGAGATACATTTTAACATGTATGGTGTGCTACTGTGTTTCTGGCTCTAGCCCTAACATTTTACATAAACAGTGTCATTTGTTCCTAATGTCTTGGTTTTTATTATCCCCATTTTACAAATGAGACACTGAAGCTATGAGATGTTAAATTGTAAAACCCTGCTGAAGGTCTCAGAGACAGTACGAGGAGTCATCTGGCCCTGGCAGTTTCCCTCTTAACCTTTACATGTCCCTCCTCACCCCAACAGTTCCTTCAAATGAGTAGTAAAATGAAGTGAGATGCAAATGCTTTTGTATCAGAGCACTACTTAGTGTGAGAAATTATGGGAATCTCTGCAATATTTTCTTTTTCTTTTAGAGGCTTTCTTGTAATCTGACTCTGGATTTTTGGTGAATATGATTAATCTTCCAATAGAATTATAATACAGATCAATTCTACTTGGGCAAACAAATATTTCTGACTCTCTTCCCTTTCAAATACAAAAGGGAAAAAGAAAAAGAAAAATCCACAATAATTTATTGTCCCCACAAGAATTACTAACAGCTAACATTGTCATAATGGTTCCCTTTGCTGAAAAAGTACTAAAATACTACAAATAAAACCATAGGATATCTTAAGTCTCACATATCCTTTTGATTTAAGATTGCTTTCAACACACATACATTTAGTAATGATTGATGCAGAATTTTGCTTTGTGATTGAAAAAAATACTTAGATGGTGTTATATGTTACATTTCACTCTTACATCTCACTTTTTTTTAATTCAGTGTTATGCTTCTAAGACCTACCCATCCTAATATATACATACTGGCTGAGTTTCTTCCTATTTAACTCTATATGTATTATTAACTACCCATTGTGATGGTTAGTTTTTAGTTGTCCATGTGGCTATGTTACAGTTACCAGTTAGTCAATTAAACACTAATTTAGGTGTTGCTATGAAGGTATTCTATAAAGTAAACTAATTGTAGATGCTGACTATAAATAAAAAAGATTATTCTCAACAATATAGGTAGGTGCCATCTAATCAACTGCAAAGCCTTAAGAACTAAGGTGTCCCTGAGGAGGAAGCTATTCTTCTTAAGGGCTGCAGTGCCAGCTGCCAGCCTGCCCTATGGATTTGGCAGCCCCCACAATTATGCAAGCCAATTTCTTGAAATAACATGTATATATACATAGATATATGAATGTATATATACCTTATATATGTACAGATATACATATATACCCATCATATAAATAGATTGCATTTTACACAACTATTTCTCAACTGAAAGGCATGCAGGAGTGTCTAATTAGTGGCCCATGGGCCACATGCACATTATATGAGGATGTTTTTGCTTATCTGTGGTGGCAGATATTACAAAAATTATCCATACCCCTAATTAGTGCTCATCAGCGTTCACTAGTGTTTGTATATGTAATGTGGGCTAAAGACAACTCTTTTTGCAATGTATAGCAGAGAAGAAAAAAGGTTGGACACCCCTGGAACAAGCTTCTGCTCTTACCAACTATGTGGCAAGTAACTACTGTAAACACAGTTAAGGGTTCAGCCAGAAACAGAATTGCTGGGACATAGGGTTTATGGCAGATTTTTCAATTTTATTTGATACTGCCAAATTTGAAGAAAGTGGCTGTGGCAATTTACATTCCCATAACTACTGCACGAAAGTACTATTTTACCACATCTTCACCAACAAATACTTGGTATTATCATATGTTTTGCCTATTTGATAGGATTAAAACAGGACCTTTTTTTCTGTTTTTTTGAGTCTCACTTTGTAGGCCCTGGTAGAGTGCTGTGGCGTCATAGCTCACAGCAACCTAATACTTCTGGGCTCAACGGATTCTCTTGCCTCAGCCTCCTAAGTAGCTAAGATTATAGGTGCCCACCACAACGACCAGATGTTTTTTAGAGATGAGGTCTCACTCTGGCTCAGGTGGGTCTTGAACTCCTGAGGCTCAGGCAATTTACCTGCCTTGGGAAAAACAGTACCTTTTAAAGAGTATTGTAAACTGTTTCCCTTGCCAGCATTAAAAAAGTATTTCAGACTGAAAACATCTAAGCAAGGGGAGAGAAATTTAATGAAAGGTCGTTTCCTAGTGCAGGCGTCCTCAAACTATGGCCTGCCAAAGACATTTATCTGGCCCATGGGATGTTTTTGCTGCTACTGCCTGTCCTGCTTAGCAGCTGACTTGTCCTGGGGCCCGCAGTCCGGCCCTCCAATGGTCTGAGGGACAGTGAACTGGCCCCCTGTTTAAAAAGTTTGAGGACCCCTGTAAGTATTTTATAATCTAACGGTTTTATCCTCTGTTCTCATTTCTATCCTAGGTGAATGTCATCAGTGACTTGTGTCTTCTTTAACCACAGGGTAGGAATGGGCACCAAAAGCCTGGACATTGTCTACAGCCCAAGCTATAGATTCCACTTGATGTGGATTGTGGCTCCCCTCCTGCCCCCCAGGCATTGTGCTATAGGCCCAGTGGTTGCAGTCTGCTCTCTGAACAGCCCAAATCCATTCCCACCAGGAACCTTTGTTTTTTTTTTTTTTGAGATGGAGCCTCAACCTATGCCCCTGGGTAGAGTGCCATGGCATCACAGCTCATAGCAACCTCCAACTCCTGGGCTCAAGCGAGTCTCCTGCCTCTGCCTCCCAAGTAGCTGGGACCACAGGCGTCCGCCACAACGCCCGGCCATTTTTTGGTTGCAGCCATAATTGTTGTTTGGCGGGCCCGGGCTGGGGATTCAAACCCGCCACCTTAGGTGTATGTGGCTGGCGCCTTAGCCGACTGAGCCACAGACGCCAAGCCATAAGTGTCTTCCTTAGTACACGTAAAAGTTATGTTTACATGGTACCATTATGTCTGTTAAGTGTGCAGTATCATGTCTTTTTTTTTTTTTTTGAGACGGAGTCTCACTCTGTCACCCTGGGTAGAGTGCTGTGGTGTGATCCCAGCTCATAGCAATCTCAAACTCAGGGTTAAGTGATCCTCCTGCCTCAGCCTCCCTAGTAGCTGGGACTATAGGTACCCATCACAATCCTCAGCTAGTTTTTCTGTTTTTAGTAGAGACAGGGGTCTTGCTCTTGCTTAGGCTGGTTTTGATCACCTGAGCTCAAGTGACCTACCCTCCTTGACCTCTCAGAGCGCCAGGATTATAGGCATGAGCCACCACACCGGCCAGCATTATGTATTTAAAAAAAAAATACAGGTTCAGCGCCTGTATGTAGCTCAGTGAGTAGGATGCCAGCCGTATACACCGAAGCTAGTGGGTTAAAGCCTGGCCAGGACCTGCTAAACAACAGTGACAACTGCAACCATAAAAGCTACTCAGGAGACGGAGGCAAGAGAATTGCTAAGCCCAAGAGTTTGAGGTTGCTGTGAACTGTGACGTTACAGCGCTCTACTAAGGGTGGCAGAGTAAGACTCTGTCTCAAAAAAAAAAAAAAACCCAAACAATATACATACTTGAAATAAAAAGTACTTTGGGTGGCACTGTGGCTCAGTGGATGGGGCTGCCCCAGATACCAAGGGTGGTGGGATTAAGCCTGGCCCTGGCCAAACTGCAACAAAAAAATAGCCGGGCATCGTGGCGGGCGCTTGTAGTCCCAGCTGCTTTCGAGGCTGAGGCAAGAGACTTGCCTAGGCCCAGAAGTTGGAGGTTGCTGTGAGCAGTGATGCCATGGCACTCTACCAAGGGTGACAAAGTGAGACTCTGTCTCTTAAAAAAAAAAAAAAAAAAAGCCTCAGCGCCTGTGGCTCAATCGGCTAAGGTGCCAGCCATGTACACCTAAGGTGGCGGGTTCGAATCTCCAGCCCGGGCCTGCCAAACAGCAATGATGGCTGCAACCAAAAAAATGGCCAGGCGTTGTGGCGGGCGCCTTTGGTCCCAGCTACTTGGGAGGCAGAGGCAGGAGACTCGCTTGAGCCCAGGAGTTGGAGGTTGCTATGAGCTGTGATGCCATGGCACTCTACCCAGGGAGATAGCTTGAGGCTCCGTCTCAAAAAAAAAAAAAGACTCTGTCTCTAAATAAAAAGTACTTTATTACTAAGAAATGCTAATAGAGACATGAAGGGAGCACAGGCTATTGGAAAAGTGACTTGTAGCAGATAGACCTGCCAGAAGCAGAGTGGACACAAACCTTTAATTTGTAAAAAACACAGTATCTTTGAAGCACAAAGGAAGCTTCCTTCGACTTCCTGCTTCCAAGCCCCTTATCTCCCAGGTCTCTACTTAAAAGCCCCCTCTTCTGGAGAGCCTTTCCTGACTCCCTTGTCCAATTTCTTTCATTATACTCAGCTTAGGACACATCCCAGGCTCTGACTCCAAATTAACTCATAATCAGTATTTAGTAAATGAATGAGGGGGTGAGTGGCCTTACACAGGATGTGAGGGTAGGAGCACTTGAGATTGGACTTTGAAGGATCAGATCTGAGCAGACTTTGAGGCCTAGGAGAGGAAAGGAAGGATTTGCGGAAAGATTCGAGAAGAGGCAGAAGTGGGTGATACTGGGTTGGGCTCAGGAGTGAAATTTCCTCACAGGTCAGGAGGTGAGGAAGAGAGGGTGTGTTTATGCCATCAGGAGGTCAGCCTGGGCCTGCTGGGAGACCCCCAAAGGAGAGGGGGCTGTGGGGGTTGTGGCATTGGAGCTGTTGGACAGGGAGAGGTTTGGTGGGCAGCCTGCTTGTGCTTGGAGAGGTGCCTTTTGTGTCTTTTGGGCCCTGGGTCCTACGAGCATGTGGTGGTTCTTAATTTAGGGGAAGGAGGAGCTCAGGTCTTTTTAGGATTGTGCTCAGAGGCCATAGACATTTCCCCAGAGAAACACATACTTGGGAAAGGATTCAGGAGGGTTGTGGATCATGTTAAGATCCTTCCACAGATTCTGACAGCAGCCAGCACTTCTGTTGGCTCACCCCAGCCCTGGCTCTGGCGTAGGAGATAGATCCACCTACAGGAGGCATGCACTAAGCATCTCTATTTTACAAACGAGGAAACCGAGCACAAAGCAGTTAAGTGACTTGCCCAGTGTCCCACAGCAGTTTGGTGGCAGGGTGGGGACTCCCACTGGGGGTTCTGACCTCAGAGTCTGGGTTTGTATTCATCAAGCCTGGGTGCCTCTTTGGTATAGGGACCAAGACAGGAAAGCCCACAGCCCACAGGCAGGAAGCTGCCCTCCTGCCCCTTGCCCTGGAGCCCACCCAGGTTGTTGCTGAGTGATGGCCAAGGCTCTGCTCCTTCTTTGTTCCTTTGGTATAACTGTGGCCACCCAGCTTCCTGCAGATGATGGATAAGTTGATGAGCTCAAGAGCTTAGGTAACGCATTAGGGTGAGTCAGTGAAGCCCCTGGGGGGTAGGCTCTGGATTCAGGAAGTCCATCTGCCTTGGAGCAAGGATCCCACCTCCCCTCAGCCTCAGTCTCCCTAGTCAACTAGAGCAGCTCCCTGCCTTTCTGGAGATTGCCAACAGAAGAGCTGCATTTACGGCGGTAACCGGCCTCATAGGTGTTTCAGAGTTCAGGCAATTGCAGACTCTGGAGCACAGTTACACCAGCATTTCTGTAGTAAATAATGTATCTGTGACTGTTGACACTAAAAGGAATACCTAAGGACACTGGTTGCAGTTCAGCTTTACCTCACAGCGATTTGGAGAGAAAGAAAAGAATGACTTATTTTTCTCCTAAAGATTTTTAGAAGTCTGGGCCGGGCGGCTGACACCTCTTTTCTAGTACTCTGGGAGGCCAAGGCGGTAGGTAGGATTGCTTGAGGTTGGGCATTTGAGACTTACCTGAGCAAAAACAAGACCCCATCTCTACTAAAAATAGAAAAGTTAGCTGGCCATTGTGGTGGGCACCTGTAGTCCCAGTTACTTGGGAAGCTGAGGCAGGAGGATCATTTGAGCCCAGGAGGTTTGAGCTGAGGTTGTTGTGAGCTAGGTAGAGGCAACAGACCGAGAGTCCATCCTAACAAGGAAAAAATAATAAGAGTTTTGGAGGTTGGGATTAAGATTGGCCACCACAGACTTCAAACACCTACCTGGTAGGGATGGTTGTGGAGTTTCTTTTTTTTTTTTTAAGAGACAGAGTAGAGACAGTAAAGTGCTGTGGTGTCACAGCTCACAGCAACCTCCAACTCCTGGGCTTAGGTGATTCTCTTCCTTCAGCCCTTTCTTGAGCAGCTGGGACTACAGGCCCCCGGCTGTAGCCCGGCTTTTTTTTTTTTTTTTTTTGCCATCCTCAGTATATGGGTCTGGCACCCTACTCACTGAGCCACCCGCCACTCTCGGTATATGGGGCTGGTGCCCTACTCACTGAGCCACAGGCATCGCCCAGGTTGTGGAGTTTCATTGAGGTACTGTATTGTGTAGTGACCAGCACATAATTAGGACTTTGTAAATGCTGATTGCTATTACTATCAACTGTGGTCACTGTTATTATCACTAACCACTTAGTCTGTACTGACTGGTGTTGACAAATGGGGCTGTGCTGTAAGCAGTTTCTCAAACTTGAATGTGCACATGAATTCCTTGGGGATGCTGTTAAAATGCAGCTTTGAAGTCAGTCTCTCCATTTCTAGCAAGCTCCCAAGTGAGGCTGCAGTTGTGACCGCAGTTTGAGTAGCAAGGTGGGGAGTGGTTTTCTAGCCATTTCTGAGTTGCTTCAACAGTTCTGCAAATGCAGTTTGGATGTTGGATGCTGAGGTCAAAATATGATTCTTTAGCTTGTTGCTTTGGGGTTTGCCAATTTGAGGTCAGGTCTGTATTAATTGTTATATTCAGAAAAAAATCATGTAACGCTTACTATGAATGGTCTTTTTACCATCCCATCTTCCTTCCTTCCTCAAACGTGACTTCTGTGGAGAGTTCGGAGTATATTCGTCAGCCTCCCCTCTTTGTAACTATATTTTTTACTCTCTCTTTTATAATTAGAAACAGTCTCACTCTGCCACAGTGGCGTGATCATAACTCACTGCAGGCTCCAACTCTTGCACTTAAGCAATCCTCTTGCCTCAGCCTCCTCAGTAGCTGGGATTACAGTTGTATTCTATTATGGCTGGCTAATATTTAAAGTTTTGGGTCTTATTATCTTGCCCATGTTGGTCTTAAGTGATCCTCCTCCTTTGACTTTGCAATGTGCTGGGATTAACGGCGTGGGCCACCTCCCCAGTGTATTTTTTCCCATTGATCACAAAATCATACTCTACAAATTTTTCTATACCTTGTTTTTTTAAATTGAACAAATGTATTAGAGTTATTTCCATGTCCGCAACCTAGAATCCCATTCTTGTAGCTGCTGTGGAGTATTCCATAGTTAAAATACATGGATGTATTTTAGGTTTTGCTCCAATTTTTGCTATGAGCCTTTGTATCTTTCTTTCTTTCTTTCTTTTTTTTTTTTTTTACCAGACAGAGTCTCACTTTGTCACCCTTGGTAGAGTGCCATGTCGAAGCAGCTCACAGTAACCTCCGACTCCTGGGCTTAGGCGATTCTCTTGCCTCAGCCTCCCAAGTAGCTGAGACCACAGGTGCCCACCACAATGCCCGGCTATTTCTTTTGTTGTTGCAGTTTGGCCAGGGCCGGGTTTGAACTGACTACCCTTGGTATATGGGGCTGGCGCCCTACTCACTGAGCCACAGGTGCCGCCCTGTATCTTTTTTTTTTTAAAAAAAAACATAACAAAATTTACCATTATTTTTGAGTGTATGGTTTAGTAGTATTAAACTCCTTCATATTATTACATAACAGATTTCCAGAACATTTTCATCTCTTGCCTCAACTGCCAAGTAGCTGAAACTGTAAGAACCACCATGCCTTGCTAATTTTACCCCAGTGGTTACACCATTTTTCATTACCATCAGGGTATAAGGGTTCCAGTTTCTCTGCTTCCTCACTGACACTCATTGCTTTCTGTTTTTTCTTTGTTTGTTTGTTTTTGAGACAGAGTCTCACTCTGTCACCCTGGGCAGAGTGCCATCACAAGACCAGGCTAATTTTTCTATTTTTAGTAGAGATGGGGTCTCGCTGTTGCTCAGGCTGGTTTCAAACTCCTGAGCTCAAGGGATTCTTCTACCCTGGGCTTCCAAAAGGCTAGAATTTCAGGTGGCTGCCACCATGCCTATCCTAATTTCTGTTTTTGAAATTGTAGTTTATGTTTGGGACTTTTGTTTGTTTTTTTGAGACAGAGTCTAACTTTATTGCCCTCAGTAGAGTGTATGGCATGATTGCTTACAGCAACCTCATACTCTTGGGCTTAAGTGATTCTCTTGCCTCAGCTTCCCAAGCAGCTGGGGCTACAGGTGCCTGCCATGACACCCAGCTAGTTTTTAGATGGGTCTTGCACTTGCTCAGTTTGGTCTTGAACTCTCAAGCTCAGGTGATCCACTCATGTTAGCCTCCCAGAGTGCTAGGATTACAGGTGTGAGCTACCTCGCCCAGCCTTTGAGTATGTTTCTTATAGAAGCATATAGTCTAATAACCTGTTCTTGATGATTAGAATGTCGAGACCAGCACTGTCCAATAGGAATAAAATTTGAGCCACTTATATATTATTTAAAATTTTCTAGTAGCCTCAGTAAAAAGAAACAGGGAAACAATTTTTTGTGAGACAGAGTCTCACTTTGTCACCCTTGGTAGAGTGCTATGGCATATAGCTCACAGCAACCTCAAACTCTTGGGCTTAAGCAATTTTCTTGCCTTGGCCTCCCAAGTAGCTGGGACTACAGGCACCTGGCACAATGCCCAGCTATTTTTTAGAGACGAGGTCTTGCTCTGGCTCAGGGTGGTCTTGAACTTGTAACCTTAGGCAATCCACCTGCCTTGGCCTCCTGGAGTGCTAGGATTACAGGTGTGAGCCACCGTACCCATCCAAAATAGGGAAAACTGATGTAGTTTATGTAACTCAGTATATCCGAAATGTTATCGTTTCAATATGTAATCAATGTAGAAGTCGTTGGTGTGATATTATACAGTCTTTTTATTGTGGTAAAAACCCCATGACTTAAAATGTACCATTTTGATGATTTTTTAAGTGTATAATTGGGTGACATTACGGAAATTCACAGTGTTTTGCAACCATCACCACCATTCCTTCCCGGAATTTGTTCATCATTCCAAACAGAAATTTGGTGCCTATTAAAGAATAACTCTGTATCTTCACTTCCTTCCACTCCCTGGTAACCACTATTCTACTCTCTGTATTGATCCGTTCCAAGTACCTCATGTAAATGGAATTATACACTATTTGTCCTTTCTCATCTGGCTGCTTTCACTTAACATAATGTTTTCAAGGTCCATCCACATTATAGATGCATTAGAATTCCCTTTTATGCCGGGTGGCGCCTGTGTCTCAAAGGGGTGGGGCGCTGGCCTCATATGCTGGAGGTGGCGGGTTCAAACCCAGCCCCAGCCAAAAACTGTAAAAAAAAAAAAAAAATTTCCTTTTATGGCTAAGTAATATTTCACTGAATATCTGTTTTCATTTGTTAGTGAATACAGGGGTTGTGTCTACACTATATAGAAAAGACTGTATAATATCGGACCAATGACTTCTTTGGCTGTTGAGAACAATGCTGGTATGAACACTGGTGTTTAAATATTTGTTTGACTCCTTGCTCTCTGTTGAGTATATATCTAGGCGGGGAATTGCTGGGTCATATGGTAGTTATATGTTTAACTTTTTGAGGAACCATGACACTGTTTTCCACAGCGGCTGCATTGTTTTACATTCCCACCTTCCATTCCTGTGGGTTCCGAGTTCTCCATATCCTTGCCAACACTTGTTATATAGTCTTTTTTCTTTTTTCACACTAAGTTTTCAAAATCTGGTGTGTGTTTTGCACTGCAGCGCATCTTGGTTTAGACTCACTATATTTGAAATGCTCAAATGTTGTGTGAGCCTGCTCATAGTGGACAGCGTGAGTTTGATGAATTATTGATGTAGTTGCATTTAAATGTCCAACCTTGCTATTTGTTTCCTGTTTATCTCCTCTTTTTTTTGTTCATTTTTTTCTCTTTTCCTGCCTCCTTTAAATTGAATTTTTTGTTGTTTTTGAGACACAGTCTCACTCTGTTGCCCAGGCTAGAGTGCCGTGATGTCATAGCTCACAGCAACCTCACACTCTTGGGCTCAAGAGTGAGCCCACTTGCCTCAGCCTCCAGAGTAGCTAGGACTATAGGCACCCACCACAACACCTGACTTTTTTTCTATTTTAGTAGAGACTGGGGTCTCACTCTTGTTCAGGCTAATATTGAACTCTTGAGCTCAAGGGATCCTCCTGCCTTGCCTTCCTGGAGTGCTAGGATTATAGACGTGAGCCTCTGCACCTGGCCCTAAATTAAATATTTTACTCTTCCATTTGACCTCCTCTTTTAGTTTGGTAGCACTACCACTTTAGTGCTCTAGAGTTTCCATTCTGTGTCTTTGACTAGGACTTCAGATTTGACTCAGAGTGAGATGGGAGTCACAGGAGGGTTTTGAGCTGGGGAGTGACCCAGCCTGACATTTTTATATCCATACCTTGGGTGGTTTATGCAAGAGTGTTTCTACCAGCCAGATTCCTGGAAGAGGAATTGCTAAAGCAAAGGGGAGCATGCACTTAGACTTTGGTAGGCCTTGCCAACTTGCATTCCAGAAAGGCTTCACCGTTCTCACCCCTGGCACAGAGCATCCAGAGTTTTTCAGCGGCCTGTGTTGGACTCCAGGGACACTGGCAGGAATCAGCTTGGGTTCAGCTGCTTAATAACTTTCAGTCTTTGAGGCCCATCTCTAGTCTCAAAAGAACATGAGGGTTTCAGAGGGAACAAAACAAAAGTAAGAGAATGTTCTGAGTGGTAGAAGGAGGCCTGGCCCAGGCTGGATGATGTGAGAGTTGGCTGTGTCCGAT
Organism: Galagoides demidoff; assembly: GCA_963574575.1. Classification (NCBI taxonomy): domain Eukaryota; kingdom Metazoa; phylum Chordata; class Mammalia; order Primates; family Galagidae; genus Galagoides; species Galagoides demidoff. Next base: position 23,289 of record CAUYQV010020750.1, on the reverse strand, counting down.
TAGTCCACTGCAGGAAGGGTGATCAAGAGGTGAACATTATTGGTCTGGGGACCCAGTGTGGGACCCCATCATAGTGGGCATGCTGGGGTAGAGTTGAGGAGTAAAATAATAGTGCCTCCATCATGGGGCTTGTTTGGGAGGACTCAGTGATGCAGAGGGCACACAGTCAGAACTTAAGGGATCGCCAATGTCTGGCAATTGCAATTTTCAGTGTGGTGCAAGGTGATCTCACCTTTAGCAATCGGTCCACCTAGCGTTAGGGGCAGGCTTGACCCATGATTTTTTTTTTTTTTTTTTTTTTGGTAGTGACAGAGTCTCACTTTATCTCCCTGGGTAGAGTGCTGTGGCGTCACACAGCTCACAGCAACCTCCAACTCCTGGGCTTAGGTGATGCTCTTGCCTCAGCTTCCTGAGTAGCTGGGACTGTGGTGCCCGCCATAATTTTTTTGTTGCAATTTGGCTGGGGCCAGGTTTGAACCCGCCACCCTCGGTATATGGGTCTGGTACCCTACCCACTGAGCCACAGGCACCACCTTGACCCATGTTTTGGGTTTGGTTTACCTGTGTCAGGAAAAACTTGTGCTTAGATCCCCAAGTCTCTCCTTCCTCAGACAAATTATCTTCCCATAGAGGAGGATGATAGCAGCAAAGAGTTTAGCATTCTTCCTGGACCACAGTTAAGGGTAGAAAAAGGTTAGCTTCTCTTATTATGATTGCTCTTATTTTTATTGTTAATATTTTTTATTTATAGGCAATAGCCAGATCCTTCCTAATCTCTTAGGTGTGTGCTCCAGAGAAGTGAGGGCAGTTCCCCAGGGTCAGGAAATAGCCAAGTAGGAATTTGAAGCCAGCTTTGACCCAGAGCTCAAGGGCTTCCCCGTCCCAGGTCTTTGGAAAGCACCCAGTTTAGTGAACAAAGACTCTTTCCCTGTAATTAGTATAGCGACAGGGACAGGACCCAGTGTCAGTGCACCAGCAGCAGCATCAGTAATGATAACAGCAGCTCACCCACAGTGACTCATCAGGCTACAAGACCTGACCTGATGCCAGGCTATTTATGGTCTGTCTTTATCCAGCACCACGTGAATATTCGTATGTTTGGCTCAGAAATATTAACATTTGATCGCAAGATGCTACTTCAGAGCCTGATGGGGGTGTTTAGTAAAGGACATGAACACACCCTGTCACCCTGCAAAGTTTGGAAAGCTACATTTCAGAACACTTCTCACTTCAAGGGTTTTAAATAAAAGATTGTTGACCTGTACAAATATAAATTCTGTTTTCCCTCTTTGTACACCCTGGTTGCATATTGAACCCACTGTTCATTATCTCCCAGCCCTGTGTTCTATTGTGTTTACTACTCAGCTCTCTGGCCCCTGCCAGACAATTCAGAACAAGCAGTGGCGTTAGCCCTTGATCAATTCTGGTAGGACTGGGTAGGATGGCTTCTGGAAGGCTCAGAGCCTGGAGTCTGAGCCAGGCCCAGGCTGGTGATGAGGGGGAGGAGGAACGTGATCATGGGCTAGACAGGGCCTGCCCTGGACACAAGGTGCTCCTGTGGGACCAGGCAGAAGCCATGTTGGCCAGGCCCAGTTTGGTAGGAACCAAGAGGGAGGCCTAGGCCTTGTAAGTGGCTGAGGGGAGGCATTCAGGAAAAGCAGATGAGAGGGAATCTTCATGTTTCCCTTGGTTACTTGCCTATTGACTCTAGCATCTACCACTTTGCTGAACTCCTCAAACTTAACATGTTTAATCCTGGGCTCCTGATCTGCTGTATCTCACACACACAAAAACAAAAATAAAGCCCACTTTGCTCCACCTTGTCACCATCTTAGTAAATGGCGGATCCATCCTCCCAACTATTCGGCCAGATAATTTGACACCACTCTTGATTCTACCTGTCAACTTTTGCTCGTTTTTTTTGAGACAGAGCCTCAAGCTATTGCCCTGGGTAGAGTGCCATAGCGTTCCAGCTCATAGCAACCTCAAACTCCCGGCCTTAAATGATTCTCTTGGCTCAGCCTCCCAAGTGGCTGGGACTATTGGCGCCTGCCACAATGCCTGGCTATTTTTTGGTTGTAGTTGTCATTGTTGTTTGGCAGTCTGGGGCCGGATTCAAACCTGCCAGCTCTGGTGTATGTGCTGGCGCCTTAGCGGCTTGAGCTACAGGTGCCGAGCCTTTTTTTTTTTTTTTTAATTAAAAACCCCTATACAATTATTGCTTGCCTTTTTTTTTCCAGACAGAGTTTCATTGTATTGCCTTGGATAGAGTACAGTGGCATTATCCTAGCTCACAGCAACCTCAAACTCTTGGGCATAAGTGATGCTCCCGCCTCAGCCTCCCAAGTATCTGGGATTACAGGTGCCAACCTGTAATTTTTCTATTTTTAGTAGAGAGGGGGGTTTCACTTTTGCTCAGACTGGTCTCAAACTCCTGAACTCAGGTGATCCATCCGCCTTGGCCTCCCAGAGTGTTAGGATTACAGATGTGAACCACAGGGCCCAGCTGGCCCGACACCTTTGCTTTCTGATGGTTTACTGTACGCAAACCTTGTTTCAGGCACAAAATCATTAAAAATATTGTATAAGATTACTTATGCTACATAAGACATGTAAGTGAATTTCATGTTTAAACTTGGGTCCTATCCCCAAGATATTTCATTATGTATGTAAATAGTTCAAAATCTGAAAAAAATATCAGAAATCTGAAAGACCTTTTGTCCCAAACGTTTTGGATAAGGGATACTTAACTCATATTTTTATTTTTAATGCATGGTCTGGCTTCAAAGTTAGACTTGTCCTTTAACTTTGTCTTCTACTGACTTTTCTTCCCTCACTCATTCTGTTTCAATCACACTTTCTGGCCTTTCTCAAGCCAGACATATATCCCACCTCAGGGCCTTTGTACTTGCTGTTTCCATGTCCGGTGATCTTCCCTCCCCCTTCCTCAGCCAAGCCCACTCATATCACCCTGTTTAAAATTGCTGTTACCTTACTCTGGTTTCTCACTGCTTGTACTTCATAGCACTTAATTTCTGACATGCCATCTATTTTACATTTATATTGATTTTACATATAACCACATTTTAAAATATTTATAAGATAATTTAATATAGCATATCATTTGTATTTTAATACTTATGAGAGTGCCAAAAAACTGTATACACAGTTAAAGAAAGGAAAAAAGCTGTAGTACTTAAAAGTCATCATATAGAGACAGTGCCAGAAAAATGTATACGTATTTTAAGAAAGGAGAAAACTGTAATAAGTTTGTAATACTCTGATTTCTGCAATTATAAGAGGTGCTCAACATGACTTGTGTTCGTCTGTTGCTATTGGTATAGATCGAATATTATAATTGTAATAGTTTTTTCCTTCCTTAAAATGTGTATACGTATTTTGGCTACCCCTGTATAATATTTTTATTCAATAGATATAAATCAAATACATGTAAATTAAGAACTTATAAATACTTAATATATGTTGTTATTGCTCTTTTCTGCCTCCACAAAAAAATGTGAGCTCTAACTGAACAGGGATCTTTGTTTTGTTTATAGCTGTCCCCTAGCTTTTAGAACAAAGCCTGGCATATAGCAGGGCCTCAGTACTTAATTACTGAATGTATGAATATTTATTCAATGAGGAACTTTGAAAGATTTTAGTGAGCCAAAAGGAACTATGTGGGGGTGAAGGGAAGTTTGGAACATCAGAAAAAAGGCCCAGAAGTTTAAGAGCTTGGGCTAGTCCTCAGGCTTTAGGTGGGTGTGGGAAGCTACAGAGACCAGCTGGCAGAGTAGGCTGACTGAGTGCTTGGTGGGGGTGGGGGATGGGAGTGGGGTGGGTGGGTGGGGTCAGATCTTGACTAAAACCTGGTTCTGTCACTCATTTCCTGGGTGATCTCGTGTCAGTGTCTTTCTCTGATCCTCATTGCTTTGTCTATGAAAAAGAACAAAAGGGGGCAGTTTGTTCATTAATTTGACAGGTATTTATTGCATGCCTACCACATGCAGATGGAGTAGGCGTCGTTCTTCCCCTCATTGAGCTTCTATTCTAAGCTGATGTGTGAATCGAGCATTTAAAAGCATGGCAGGCTGGGGCCAGTCGTGGTGGCTCACATCTGTAATCGTGGCACTCTGGGAGGCCAAGATGGGTGGATTGTTTGAGACCATTCTGAGCAAAAGCGAGACCCTGTCTCTTCTAAAAATAGAAAAACTAGGCAGATGTGGGGGGGGGGGCGCCTGTAGGCCTAGCTGCTTGGGCGGCTGAGGCAAGAGGATCACTTGAGCCCAGGAGTTTGAGGCTGCTGAGAGCTATGATGATGCCATGGCATTCTACTCTGTGTCAAAAAAAAAAAGTATAGAGGCTACTGGTGAAGTGCAGTTCTTGTCAGGGCAGCCCCTGTAAACCTCAGCCCTTCTCATCTGTAAGATGAGAATAGAAGTACCTACTCTGCAGGGCTGTCCTGGAAAGATGATGAAGGTGCCCAGTCTTCGTTCCTTGTTTATTGTAATGGCGGTTCATAAATGGAGACTCTTAATATTGGTGTGGAATTGGGCTGGAGACACAGGTCAGGCCTCAATTATGGAGCTTACATCTCTTTACAAAATACAAATTTGATGTGGCTAGAACACTTTGTGGATACTAAGCCTCTAACTTTGGATATGGCCCTGATGTGTCACCAGAGCTTCTGCTGAGTTTGGCATCCTGTTGTACTTGTACCTTGAGGCATGGGGAAACTGTTTCCTCTCCTCTCTTCCTGAAACTTCTATAAAAAGTTATCCATATAGCCAACTGCTGACTCATCTAGCCTTCTTGTGGGGACTCCTGTGGGCATAGCCCATGCTAGCTGTTGTGACAAAAATGGTGAAAGTCTTGTGTATGTCATTGACCAGTGAGGGTGCTCCTGTTTGGGTGGCCTCATGGGAAAACTCACTGAGGGAAGCAGATGTTTTCCTTTTTGTGGCTCTGCCCTCCCCTGAGTCTGTGGAGTCCATTGTAGATGAGGAAAGAGTAGGGAGGAAGGAAATCACTTCCACCTAGGTTCCTTTGGCGAGAGGCCATCATATTACTGCCCTGATTGCCAGGAACGCTGGGAATCACAGTCCAGCAGTGTGCCTAAGAAGGAACGACAGTTCTCCGCGGCGGGCACAAGTTTGTAAACTCTGACAAGGCCGGTGGGAAGGACTCAGTCTGGGTGGGGCCTCTGGACCAGCTGTTTTCCTGACTTTTTGACTTGCAGTCCCCAATAATAACATACATTTTATACTACAGCCCAGGAGGGATGGACACAAACAGGCACACCTGAAGCAAAAGTTTTGTGGGACACTTAGCCCAATTGCCTTTGAGTCCTTCAGCATTACACTTTTTGAATTTTATTCTATTCCTTTTTTCTTTGTTCACTCAAGTGATGCCTGAGACCTGCTACATTGATTTCCATACTTCTTAAAGGTTGCTACTGCAGTTTGCAGTTTAAAAAACTCCAGAAATAGGGCAGTGCCTGTGGCTCAAAGGAGTAGGGTTCGGCCCCATATACCTGGAGGTGGTGGGTTCAAACCCAGCCCAGGCCAAAAAAACTGCAAAAAAAAAAAAAAAACCCAAAAAACCCTCCAGGAATAGAAATGGAAATTTGAGAGAATTTGAACTATATGAGCAACTTCAGCAACTTCTGGGCTCCTAAGAGTACAACTTTAAGTCTGCACAGGTCCCAGTCCCAGTTTGGGAAGCACATTGGAGTCATTGAGACAATACAGAAGGTTTGAACATGGAACAAAATCCATTCATCCCTCAGTGGTCTCTGCCCAGACCCCTCTCCCCCCACCAAACACACATATACACACACACACAGCCTCTGTGGTATCACTTTGAACATTCTCCCCACCTTGCAGTGATCTTCTAGTTGCCCTTGGAGCCCTCTGGGTATACTCCTGCCTCAGGGTCTTTCCATGGGCTCTTCCCTCAACCTGAGAGTCTTTCTCCCCCATATTTACTAAGTCTCACTTTGTTCTCTGGTCTCTCTATCAGTGTTAACCTTTGCTGAGGCAGCTTCCCTAAATACCTTACTTAAGGACTCAGGGTCCTGGGTGGGAGTATCAGGGTCAGCTGTTCCCTGACTTTTTGACTTGTGTTCCCCAATTATATGTACATTTTAAATAACGTACACTTAAAATTGAAACCTCCCTATAACCCGTTTCTTTATCTTATGTTACATTCTCACCACATACCACCAGCCAGTATTAGTCAAGAAGAATTTGTTGCCTAATGTATGGTTTGCTTCTTATAGGACAGTTTAGCTCCATGAGGAATCTCCTGAGAACCTGAGTCCTAGTAGGTGTCCACTAAATATTTGTTGAGTGCATGAATCAAAGGTTTTGTGTTTTTTTCTCCTTGCTCACCTGGAAAGCAGTTTCCATAAGTCATTTGGGGAAGGTGAATTGAAGATGAATGGGCTGTGGTATTAGAGGGGCAGGTGGGGTGGGAGGAAGAGAAGCTGGAACCTTTCCCAGGATTGGGTAGAATCAGTAGCTTGCTTGCTTGAAAGTAGGAACATATATCTGTAGATTATTTCATAAAAGAGTTGCTTAGGAACAACACAGGTTTTTCTCTCTTCCCTGTTTAATACGTGCTTTAAATCTTAAGTCACAATCAGCTCAACCACCTGAAGGACCACAGAGCACAAGGTGGGGTCCCCTCCAATCCTTTCCCTACTTCAGTCTCTCAAGCGTGAGTCTGGTTGTTTTCTTTACTTTTCTTTTTTTTGAGACAACAGTCTTATTCTGTTGCCTTGGGTAGACTGCTGTGGTGTCAGCTCATGGCAATCTCGAATACTTAGGCTCCAGTGATTCCCTTGCCTTGGCCTTCTGAGTAGCTGGGACTACAACGCACCTGCCACAACTCCTGGCTAGTTTTTCTATTTTTAGTAGAGACCAGGTCTTGCTCTTGCTTAGGCTGATCTCAAACTGAGCTCAAGCAATCCACCCGCCTCAGACCTTCCAGAGGAGTCTGGTTTTCTCTCTTTCTGTTTACTTTTTATTAGTGTGTAAAGATTTCTGGTTTGGGTTTTGTTTGTGTCTTTGATTTTTGAGACAGAATCTCACTACGTCTGTCACTCTGGGTAGAGTGCTGTGGCATCATAGCTCATAGCAACCTCCAACTCTTGGACTCAAGCAATTCTCTTGCCTCAGCCTCCCAAGTAGTTGGGACTACGGTACCCACCACAATGCCCAGCTGTTTTTGTTGCAGTTGTCATTGTTGTTTAGCTGGCCCATGCTGGGTTCGAACCCGCCAGCCTTGGTATATGTGGTTGGCAGTGTAACCACTGTGCTATGGGCACTGAGCCTGGGTTTTTGTTTTTTTATAAGTGTAAAGATATCTATGCTTCTCAGGTCAGCACTTTACATACTTAGGACAATCTGTAAACTGACACATCGCATTTTCATCTCCTTGTTGGTATGTGGTGGATGGAACAGGAATCTGAAGCTTGCTCCTCTCTTACTGTTCTTAGCCAGTGGTGGGAACAGAAGAGAAGCAGCCCATGATGAACTGGGGGACCCACCTGAATTGTGTAGGGGACACCCAGGAGGTGCATACAACCAAGATTGGAGACAGGGGCCCCTGGTGCTGCCTGATGATCAGACCTCTGTGTGTTGGGGTGGGGGCGTGGCCTGTGGGGGGACCGTGCATACCTGGAGGCAATGCCCCAAGTGAACTTGCAGGTGGGAGTCGAAAGTTGGGGTATGGGTGGTAGAGTGGGCCTTGTGACAAGACTCTTCCACACCCCCCCCAGCTCCCTGCTTAAAATTTTTAAACAGCTTTATTGAGACATATTTTGCATACCATAAAATTTACTCATTTAGAGTGTATAATTCAGCGGTTTTTAATATATCTGGAGAGTTGTGCAGCCATCACCTCTATCTAGTTCTAGAACACTTTTTTTTTTTTTTTTGGCAGTTTTTGGCCGGGGTCAGTATATGAGGCCGGCGCCCTATTCCTTTGAGCCAAAGGCACCGCCCTAGTTCTAGAATATTTTTGTTACCCTAAAAAGAAGCCTGGATTGGGCGGTGCCTGTGACTCAGTGGGCAGGGTGCTGGCTCCATATACTGAGGGTGGCAAGTTCAAACCCGGCCCCAGCCAAACTGCAACAAAAAAATAGCTGGATGTTGTGGCGGGCGCCTGTAGTCCCAGCTACTCAGGAGGCTTAGGCAAGAGAATCGCCTAGGTCCAGGAGTTGGAGGTTGCTGTGAGCTAGAGCTATGTGACGCCATGGCACTCTACCGAGGGCGATAAAGTGAGACTCTGTCTCCACAAAAAGAAAAAGAAAAAGAAGCCTGGATCAACTAAGTAGTCACTCTACATTCTCCCCTGCCCTCTACCCTGGCAATATCAATCCGCTTTCTATCTATATGGATTTTCCTATCCTGGATATTTCATATAAATACAATCATAGTATGTTTTGTGTCTGGCGTCTTTGGCACTGCATCTCATTTCTAGGTCCGTCCCTTGCCCCCTGCGTGTCACTGCCTCATTCCTTTTTGTGGCTGAGTAATATTCCATTGGCTGATGGAATCAATCCACCATCAGTACACATTTGCATTGTTTTCCCCTTTGGCTGTTATGAGTAAAGCTGCTTGGTGACCATTTCTTCAGCCAAGGTGGAAGATGGCATTTCCAGCCTCCCCCTGCCCAGAGCTGTTACTCCATTGTGTTCCCACAGGCATACCAAGCCTCTTCCCCCTCCTTTACCCTCCCCCTTTCCTCCTCCTGCTCATTCTTTGTGTATCTCCTCCTCCCCCAGCCTTAGCCAGCCCTGGGACCATGAGTCTGGAAGTAATTTCCAGGGAGCTCTGGGCAGGCCTGTGGGAGGCCTCTGTTCCCAGCTTCAGGGAGGCCTCAGCCTGCCCTGCCCACCCACCCCAGGGGAGAGACCAGAAGGGACAGCCTGATCTTTTAATCTAGCCTCAGGGAAAGTGTGGGGATAGGCCCCATTGTGATAGGAAACAGCTTTTCTTGGGACCTTTTACAATTTTATGCATCTGTTTTTATTTATTTATTTATTTTGGACTAGGGAACACATGCCCAAGTACAAAACTCAGGTGGTACCAGAGATTTCTAGTGACAAATCTCCTCCCTCCCAGAGGCAACATGGTTAGAATTTTTGGGCCCCTTTCCAAAGAGACGTTCTATGCATGTAAAAAGTGTCTCTCTCTCTCTCCCTTTTTCTCTCTCTCACTGAAGGATACTCTAACACTGTTCTGCCCTTTGTCTTTTTCTTTTGATAATTCTATCTAGGAGGTTCTAATTTATCAAGTTTGGTCTCTTTCACAGCTGCATAGTATTCCATTGGAAGGCCCTAACCCAGTGAACCAATCCCCCTTTGCTAGACACTTAGGTCCAGTCTGTTATCAACATGGATCCATTATTAAGCATTTCAACAATTCATATTCTGAAATGGGAATAACATATATCCCTTTGTCAACTTGTTCAGTAGTTACTTGCTGAATGCCTGTTATGTGCCAGGCCTGTTTTAGGAATAGGGATATGTCATGACCAAGCCAAAGATCTCGGCTGACATCCGAGAGAGCTGACCTGTTGGGGAGCTGACCTGTTGATGGGGGAGACTCATGATAGGATCTGTCAAACTGCTGAGTGCTGTGGAGAAAAAGAGAAAGAAAAGGGTGGAGAGGGATGGCAGAACAAGTGATCATTTTAATAAACCAGTCTTTGCTGAAAAGGTGACATTTGAAAAAGACTTATAGGAGATGAGCAAGTCAGTATCAACAGGAAGAGTGTTTCTAGCAGAAAGGACAGCAAGTGAAAGGCCCTGAGGCAGAGTAGTGAAAATACTTGCCTCATATCACAGCCAGTAAGCGAGAGAGCCAGGATTTAAGTTGGCAGGTCTGGAGTCTTTTTTTTTTGAGACAGAGCCTCACTATGTCACTGTTGGTAGAGTGCTGTGGCATCACAGCTTGCAACAACCTCAAACTCTTGGGCTTAAGTGAGTCTCTTGCCTAGGCCTTCCAAGTAGCTGGGACTACAGGTGCCTGCCACAACACCTGGCTCTTTTTTGTTGCAGTTGTCATTGTTGTTTAGCTGGCCCAGGCCAGCTTTGAACCCACCACCCTCAGTGTACGTGGCTGGCGCTGTAACCACTGAGCTATGGGCGCTGAGCCTGGAGTCATTATTTTTTTTTAAAGTGAACTTTACTTAGGCATAATTTGTGTGATGCATCTGTTTAAAAAGTATTGTTGGATACAATTTGATAAGTGTGTAACCATCACCACTGTCAAGATCCAGAATTTTCTGTCACGCCAAAGGGGTGTAGGCAATCAGTCCTGCCTACCTCCAATTCAGGCAATATGTGCTTTCTGTAACTGTAGATTTAATTTGTCTTTTATAATAAATTCAGGGAGTGTGATGCCTACAGCTTTGTTCTTTTATCTCAAAATTGCTTCAGCTCTTCGGGGTCTTCTGTGGCTTCATACAAATATTAGGATTTGTTTCTCTATTTCTGTGAAAAATACCATTGGAATTTTGATAGGGATTACATTGAATCTATGGATTGCTTTTGGTGATATGTACTTTCTAACAATATTAAGTATTCTAGTCTATCTCTGACCATGGATATCTTTATATTTATTTGTGTTTTCCTACATTTTCTTTCATCATGTGTTATAGCTTTTATTATACAGATCTTTCATCTTCCTGGTTAAATTTCTTTCTTTCTTTTTTTTTTTTTTTTTTTGAGGCAGAGTCTAACTTTGTTGCCCTTGGAGGAATGCCTTGGTGTCATAGCTCACAGCAACCTCAAATTCTTGGGCTCAAGCGATTCTCTTGCCTCAGCCTCCCAAGTAGCTGGGACTGCAGATGCCCACCACAACACCCAGCTATTTTTTAGAGATGGGGCTATTGGTCTTGCTCAGACTGGTATTGAACTCCTGCTCAAGCAGTTTACTCGCCTTGGCTTCCCAGAGTGCTAGGGTTACAGGTGTGAGCCACCACGCCCAGCCTATTTCATTCTTTTTGATGCTGTTCTGAATTTCTTTCTTTTTTTTTTTTAAGATAGGCTCTCATCTGGAATAGAGTGTGGTGGCATGATCATTGCAACCTCAAACTCCTATTCTCAAATGATCGTCCCACCTCAGCCCTCAAAGTGCTAGGTTTACAGGTGTGAACCACCACACCCAGCTGGGATTGTTTCTCAGTTTCTTTTTTGTATAGTTCGTTGTCATAAGAGTTCTTGTCTATAAATTCTGTACATGTATAGAAATGTAGTGATTTTTGTATGTTAATCTCGTATGCTTCAACTTTACTGAGTTTCAATTTGTTTTTTCTAGAGTTATTACAAGTATAATCACACAGAACGTACGCTTCTGTGTCTAGCTTCTATCACGAAGCATCATTTGAAGATTCACCCATGTTGCATGTACTAGTGATTAGTTCCTTATTGCTGAGCAATATTCCAGTGCATGGATATGTCACAATTCGTTAATTCATTTACCTGTTGATGGATCTTTGGGTTGTTTCCATTGTTTGGCTGCTGAAAAATGATACTGCTTGAATGTTCTTGTCCAAGTCTTTGTGTGAACATACACTGTTGTTTTTCTTGGGCAAATACCCAGAAGTAGACAGGGTTCAATGACAAGGGTATGTTTAACTTTGTTAGGAACTGCCAAACTGTTTTCCAAAGTGGTTGTCACATTTACATTCCTTCCAGCAATGTATGAGCAATCCAGTTGCTCCACATCCTCCCCACCACTTGCTGTTGTCAGTCTTTTGAATGTTAGATATTCTTAGGGGTATGCCTACAGTGGTATCTCATTATGGTCTTGGTTTTAATTTCCCTGATAACTAAAAATGTTGAATATTCCATTGGCTTATGGGCCATTCGTATATCTTCTTTTGCTCATTTTTAAATATGATTGTTTGTTGTTTTTATTGAGCTGTAGGATATATGCTGAATATATCATTTTGCTGGTAAACATGTTGCAAACATTTTCTTCCAATTTGTGGTTTGCCTATTAATAGTCAATTCTCATTATTCCCAGTAAGTACGTTCTTTAAAGTTGGAAAAGCACGTGCCAGGTCTTTTTGGGAGATTTTGCTGGTTTTGCCAAGAGGTAAGCAACAACTGAGGCCCTAGCTAAGGGGAAGGTGCCATGATCCCTGGCCAGCTCACCAGCTCCCAGCTTGTGTCCCAACCCAGCTGTCTCTGAACACTACCTATCTCTTCCTCCTGATACTTTAAAAAACATGGCTTTATTGAGATAGCATTCACATATCATAAAATTCACCCCTTGAAAGCATACATTTCATTGGCTTTTTTATGTTCACAGAGTTGTACAATCATCACCACAATCAATTTACAAACATTTCATCACCCCCCAGAAGAAACCCCACACTCCTTAGCCTTCACCTCCAACCCTCCCATCCAGGTTGCTGATAACCACTGATCTGCTTTCTGTCTCTATGCATTTGTTTATTTAAGACATTCATGTATATCAAATCATCATAGTATGTGGTCCTTGGTGGCTAGCTTTCATTTAGCATCCTGTTTCCATGGGTCATCCATGTTGCAGCTTGTATTAGTATCTCATTCCTTCCTGTGGCCGAATAATATTCCATTGTATAGGTATACCACACTTTGTACTAGAGGTGTCCAACCTGCAGCCCTCGGGCCACACGTAGATTATTTGAGACCTGTTTTGCTTATCTGTAGTGTTGATAACTGTGAAAATTATGTCTGGACCTTTGTTTTGCTCATCAGCTTTTGTTCGTGTTTGTGTATTTATTTATTTATTTTGTGAGCCAGCGTCTCACTTTGAATATTAGATTCCCTTGATAGAGTGCCATGGCGTCAGAGCTCACCTCAAACTCTTGGGCTTAAGTGATCCTCTTTGCCTCAGCCTCCCAAGTATGCGTGGCCAATGACAACTCTTCTTCTGAGGTGCAGCAGCAAAAAAAAAAAAAAAATTGACACTCCTGGTCCATTCATCCATGGGTGGACATCTGGTTACTCCCATGTTTTGGGGCTCTGATCTTAGGAAGTGATGTAAAAGCCTTGACCCCTTTACTCTTTCTAGAAATAATGTTTGATTCCATACACAGTGGGGTGGGAATTAGGGTTGTCTGGGGCCACCTATGCACCAGCTGCTTCCCATTGGGTGGTTTGTTTTTTATCCTTGAGTTAACCCTGCAAGGGTTCAGGTGCAACTGGTCCATTTTTCAGGTGGGAAAGCTGCTCAAGATTCCACAGCTGTAGAAAGCCAGGGCCACTACCCCAGAGTCCTGGGGGCCCAGAGATGCCTGGATTAGGCTGGGCATAGTGTAAATGCTTAGACTTTGAGAGTGAGGGACGTTGAGGATGGCTGAAGACCCCCGCTCCCTGACAAAAGGGGTCAGTTTCCTCTCAATTTAGGTTAGACACTCTAGTTTGCCAAGAAAAGCCAGAAACCTGATTCTTTTTTAAAAATATTTTTTCCTATTGCTAAACTTTTGCCAACAAAAGTAATTCTGTGTGAACCAACCCGAATACATCTGGGGTCTCTGGTTTGCTACCTCTGACTGACAAAGTGATGGGTTTTAAATGTGGCTCTTTATGCACCATGGTCACTAAGCCCAAGCCGTGGAGGGACATTCATTGCCTGAGACATCTTGCCCCATGGCAATGTCCCCAGCATCCAGCTGTAACCTATTCTTCCTCATGCCAAGGTTGCTCATGGTGCTGTCACTAAGGTCTCTGGCATCAGGTAGGCTCTGATGAGGGACTGGGGACCAGTCTTCCCTTGGGTGGCCGTGAACAGACATACTTGGGAGAAGCCACATTCTCTGGTTCTGACCTGCCTTTGCTTTAGCTGAGAAAACAAGACATAAATTTTTATGGTTTTGGTTTCTTTGCAGTGGTAATAACAGTTAACATTGATTGAGTGTTTCCTATATCAGGCTGATGGACTCATTAAATCCTGAAATAGCCGTGCAAGCAGGGCTGATATACTTAAGCGTCCAGAGTCCTATCAGAAGCTGGGTCAGCTTGAAACACCCACGTGCACGTTCAGCCTGAATACCACCAGCCTGGGAGGTGACTAAGTTTTATTTTGATATCTGTTTTATAGACCTAAAAATGGAGGCACAGAGAGGTAAAGCAACTCACTCCAGGTTGCACAGCCACAAAGCACAGGGCATGATAGAGAGCAAACTTTATGTATGTTCACCAACATTTTTTTTTTTTTTTGAGACAGAGCCTCAAGCTATCGCCCTGGGTAGAGTACGTGGTGTCACAGCTCACAGCAACTTCCAACTCCTAGGCTCAAGCGATTCTCTTGCCTCAGCCTCCCAAGTAGCTGGGACTACAGGCGCCCACCACAACAACGCCCGGCTATTTTTTGGTTGCAGCCATCATTGTTTGGCAGGCCCAGGCTGGATTCGAACCTGTCCGCTCAGGTGTATGTGGCTGGTGCTTGAGCCACAGGCGCCGAGCCACCAACATTTTTTAGATAGAGTTTCACCCTGTCGCCCTGGGTACAGTGCCATGGTATCATGCTCACAGCAACCTCAAACCCCTGGGCTCAAGCAGTTCCCTTGCCTCAGCCTCTTGAGTAACTGGAACTATAGGCCCACTACAACACCCTGCTAGTTTTTCTATTTTTAGTAGAGATGAGGTCTCGCTCTTGCTCAGACTGGTCTGAAACCCCTGAGCTCTCAGACAGTCCACTCTGCTTGCCCTCCCAGAGTTCTAAGATTACCATATTCACCAGATTTTAACAATTTGTCATGTTACCTTTTTTCTTTCCATCTGTTTTCTCTACAGACCAGTAGTGCAAAAGGTTTTCTATCTGTGAGTCAGTTTTACTTGTATGGAAAATAGACCAGTTACCTGAACTCTACACATGTACACACATCTTTATTTCTCCTAAATTATTTGAATAGTATTCATACCACATACAGTTTTGCCCCTTGACACTTTAGTGTGTATTTCTGAGTAACAGTATAATACTGTTATCTAGCCTACTCTTTTTTTTTTTTCTTTTATCCAGACATAGTCCCACTCTGTTGCCCTGGGTAGAGTGCCGTGGCATCAGTCTAGCTCACCACAACCTCAAACTCCTGGGCTCAAGTGACCCTCCTGCCCCAGCCTCCCCAGTACCTTTCACTACAGGTGCCTGCCACCACACCAGGCTAATATTTTTCTATTTTTAGTAGAGAAGGGGTCCATTCTCAGGGTGGTTTTAAACTCAAGCAGTCCACCTGCCTCAGCCTCCCTGAGTGCGAGGCATGAGCCACTGCACCCAGCCTGGCCTGTTCTTCCTATTCCAGTTTCATCCCCTCTACTACTGTCCTTTAGAGCTGTGTCCTCCCCCTTGCCCCAATATAGGACATGGTTCGAGATCACAAGAGTTGGCTTTAGTTGTCTTGTCTCTTTCATTCCCTTCATTGTGGAATATTTTCTCTTTCTTTGTATTTGGTGGCATTGACATCTTAGAAGGGTCCAGGCCAGTTATTTTGTAGGACATCCCTCAATTTGGGTTTGTCTGCTGTTTCCTCACAGTGAGATTCAGTTTATGTGTCCCTGCTTGGAATGTTCAGAGTCTGCATTCTTAACCACCCTGAGGTTCTTCCTTAAAAAGGAACATTCTGGCAGACTGGTCGTCTTCTTGTTCTGGTGGCTGATGTATTCACTTTGACAATCCGTCGCACTTATGTGCATTTTGGGGACGTGTCATTTTGAGAAAAGGTTAAAGAAAACTGCAGTCTCTTAAAACAAGTTGTAGAAGATCCTTCCAAGGAACAGAAAAGGAAAGTGGGGTGGGGGGTGGGGTGGAGATGAGAAAGAAACTGCAATATACAGAGTTCCAAAAATGCAGAGAATAGGCAGCTGTGACCACCCCTGGCGGAGAGCAACTGTGCTAACATGGGGGCCTATTTCCTCTGAATTGATTTACTCTTCCCCTTATCCTCGGGCATTAATTCCTGCACAGTTGACAAGAGAGATGTATTTTGAGAGCTGAAGGCGAGATGGAAACTCAGGGGAAGTAAAGCTCAGCCACAGGCCAGCAGATGTGTGAGGAATGCTTTGCCTGCTGAAGGTTTCTGTCCCACAGTATGGGGACCAGGGTCCTTGAGGAGCAGAGCTGGGTTCCTGCTAAAAACATCCCTAGATCTCCAGAGGACCTGAAAAGTCTACAGAAATGAACCTGCTCCTGGTGAGCACAGCACAGAGGCTCTCAATCAAGTGCAAGGGCATGGCACAGCCCAACAAGCACGTGTGCATGCACATACATGCACACAGACACACACGTACAGTTAGCTGCCTCCAGCAGGGGCTCCGGAGAGCAATTCGGCCGCCCCAGTTGGGCAGCTGAAGCCATGGAAGCCTCTGCAGGTTGCTGATCAGGGCCAGGCATCTGCCCCAGTGACTGCAGAGGCGCTGTGCCAAGCCAGGCCCAAGTGGTGTGATCTGGCGGAGCTGTGGAGGGCGAGTGGACTCAGGACTCCTGGCTAAACCCAAATGGTCCAGATGTGCTGGAGGGTGTAATCTTAAAAAAAAAACAAAAACAACAGCCATGTACACGCATACATTTTTTTCCCTGTGTTTTATTTTTTGAGGCCTGAGCCTGAGGATTTGAGAACAGCAGCTACTCCTGGTAATAGTGTACACTTCTCTAGCATATCCCAGGAGCGTCACATCATGTACTTCACTCATATTAATTCATTTAATACTCCTGATGAGCTTGATAAGATCATATGATTTCTGGCAAAGTGGAAACTGAGGTAAATTGAAGTGAAGTAACTTGAAGTTTCATACAGAAAAATGTAAAATATGTATGTTTCAGCTAGCAATTGTAAAGTAGCACTCATGCCCTTTCTTTTCTTTTCTTTTTTTTTTTAAGACAGGGTCTCACTTTGTCACCCTGGGCAGAGTGCTGTGGTATTGTCATAGCTCACAGCAACCCCAAACTCTTGGGTTTAATCGATCCTTTCATTTTAGCCTTTCCTTAGCCTCCCAAGTAGCTGGGACTACAGGCACACACCACAACTCCTGGCTAATTTTTCTATGTTTAGTAGAGATGGGTCTTGCTCTTGCTTAGGCTGGTCTCAAACTCCTGAGCTCAGGCAATCTACCTGCCTTTGCCTCTCAGAGTGCTAGGATTACAGGAGTGAGCCACCATGTCTGGCCTTGTACTCTTTTTTAAAAACAACTTAATTGAGATTAATTGAGATATAATTTACATACCAAACAACTCACCCACTCAAAGTATACAATTCCATGGTTTATAGTATGTTCCCAGAGTTGTGACCATCAGCCTAATCAATTTGAGATTATTTTTATCTGTTAGCTGTCACCAGTCAATTCTTCCCTCCATCCCAGCCACTGGAGAACCCTGAATCTACTTTCTGTAGATTTGTCTAGTTCAGATGTTTCATGAAAGCAGACTTATGCAATAGGTGCCCTCTTGAGTCTGGCCTTGTCCTCTCAGCGTGATGGTGGTATAAGCTATGGTGTATATAGGTGCTTCTTTTCTTTATGTGGCCCAGTATTATTCCACTGTTTGGAGAGTACATATTTTATTTATTCATTCACCAGTTGATAGCTGTTTAGGTTGTTTTCAGTTTTGGCTGTTATAAATAATGCAGCTATGGATGTTCCGGTGCAGGTTTTTGTGTGGATATGTGTTTCAGTTCTGCTGGGTCATGGGGGTAATTCATGTTCAGTTCACTTAGTGAGGTACTGCCACACTTTTCCACAATGGTTGCACTATTTTCCATTCCCACCAGCAATGCATGAGAACTCCAGTTTCTCTATCTTCTTGATTACTCGTGCATTCTCCTATTGATAGGCATCTGGGTTGTTTCCAGTTCTGAGGTGCTATGAACATTCTAGAACATGTTTTGTGGTCCACCTCCACCCAATTATTCATAAAGTTGGAATTACACAGTGAGTAGCCCCAGGGTCTGGACAAAGCTTAATAGTAGGTAAAATTATTCACAGGCTCTCTTCCCTTCTGGGCATGTGTGTGGCCTGTATTTTATGTTCTTCTAGAATCCTCCTTTTTGGATGAGGATCGGAAGCCACTCTTGCATCCCTGCTGCTAGTTCTGGCTCTTGAACGCTTGCCCTGTGGTCTTGAGAAATGTGTTCTTCTATGGGACCTGCAGACGAGAAGTCCAGGTCCTCAGTCCAGACTTGGCCACTCCTTGTCCAGAACATGTGGGGATCCTGTCTACCATGGGGGGTGTCTGGCTGGGCTTGAGGGCCTAGACATGAAGACCATGGTTCATGGGGGAGGGGGTGTTGTCCCTTGGGGTTGTACATTTGCCCTTGCATTTTGGGTTGTCTTCATTATTGGCAGGGAGCTCCTGGCATTTCCTGGGCAGAAACCACTGATACAGGCCTAATGGATTAATTTGCTCCTGTGTTGGTATGCAGTGTGGGGAGGGTGCATAAGTCCTCGTGGAGCTCCTGCCTGTTCTGTCTCTCTGAACTGCCTTCTTTCCACTCAGCTTCTAAATCTCCAGAGTGCCTACAAAAATCTCAAGAAATGAGCTCGTGGTGAGCTCAGCATGGAGGCTCTCAGTCAAGTGCAAGGGGTCGGCTCAGCTCATAACACATGTGTATGTGCGTGTGCATGTTCTTGCACATGTGCGTAGCCCTGTTTCACAGCCTTCTCCAATGGACTGGGCTTCTCTGAGCCCTGCAATGGCCAGCTGGACTGTGACCCTCCCCTAAGATCTTTCACCTGGTCTTTCTCCTCCAGCTGGCAAGTCCCCTCTGGATCCCTCGGGCCTTACTCTCATCAGAGTGTCCAACTCTGCATTCAGAGTCCAGACCCAGGTGTCTGTCTAGCTTATGCATGTGCCCTCCCCAGCCCTTCACAGCCTTGGGGTAGGCGCCGCCTATGTTCGGCATCATCTGTGGGTGGTCAGTCAATTTACACAAAGTGAAGAAAACCCACAGAAACCTAGAGCTCAGCCCCTCCTGAGGGAGATAGCAGGGGCCTGTCAGGTAGTGATCAGCACTTCCAAGGAAAGCAAAGCAGGAGAGGAGGATGAAAGTGCTGGGTAAGGAGTAGAATTGTTAATTGTGGATGGAGTCAGGTTAGCCACACAGATCTGGTGACAACTGAGGGCAAAAGCGAACTCACAGCAGCATGTGCAAAGGTCCTGAGGCAGGTGTGTGTCTGGTGTGTGGGAGGAATAGCAAGGAGGTCAGTGTGATAGGAGCGTGGTGAATGAAGGTGAGAGGGCAGGTGGGGAGGACAGATAGGGGACAGAGGCAGATTATGCAGGGCCTGTGGCTGCGGCAGTGTCTTGGGGTTTGACTCTGAGTGAGTGGGAGCCATTGGAGGGCTCTAAGCAGAGGAGGAACTTGAGCTGACCTGGGTTTTAACAGGATGTCTTTAGCTGCTGTGTGGGGATAAGATTGTGGAATGAGGGCAGAATCAGAGAGACAGAGTGGGCAGGACCTGGTAGGGTCCAACAGGAAGGTCACAGGGCACACAGCCTTGCTGTGGAGCCATGCAGGGCAGGCTCAGGGGCCAGCTCAGTGCCTCCCAGGAAACAGCAAGTCAGATCTGTGTCTCCAACATTTTTTTTTTCTTTAGGTTTATTCAAGATGGTTGAGCTTTGTTTTTTATTTTTGATTAAAACTTTTTGTTTTTCGGCTGTGCCAGTAGCTCAGTGGGTAGGACGCCGGCCACACACATCCAGGCTGGCGGGTTTAAACCCGGCCTGGGCCAGCTAAAACAATATGACAACTGCAACAACAACAACAAGTAGCCAGTGTTGTAGCAGGTGCCTGTAGTCCCAGCTTCTTGGGAGGCTGAGGCAAGAGAATCGTTTAAACCCAAGAGTTGGAGGTTACTGTGAGCTGGATGCCATCATACTCTACGCAGGGTGACAGCTTGTTTTCGAATAAACTTAGATTTATAGAAAAGTTACAAAGATAGTACAGCATTCCCCTGTGCCCTCTACCCAGTTTTGGCTGATATTAACTTTTTTTTTCTTTTGAGACAGTCATAAGCTGTTGTCTTGGGTAGAGTAGAGTGCCATGGCGTCATAGCTCACAACACCCTCCAACTCTTGGGCTCAAGCAATCCTCTTGCCTCAGTTTTTCTGTTTTTATTTTATTTTTTTGCTGTTTTTGGCAGGGGCTGGGTTTGAACCTGCCACCTTGGCTCGGCGCCTGTGGCTCAAGTGGCTAAGGTGCCAGCCACATACACCTAAGGTGGTGGGTTCGAATCCCCAGCCCAGGCCTGCCAAACAACAATGATGGCTGCAACCAAAAAATGGCCAGGCGTTGTGGCAGGTGCCTGTGGTCCCAGCTATTTGGGAGGCGGAAGCAGGAGACTCGCTTGAACCCAGGAGTTGGTGGTTGCTATGAGCTGTGATGCCATGGCACTCTACCCAGGTGGATAGCTTGAGGCTCTATCTCAAAAAAGAAAAAAAGAAAAGAAAAATCTCCTGCACTTATTGCTTGTGTCTTAACACCATCAGTACTTCCTATTCCAACATTGCTTATATTTCTAAACTAGCAGAATCCTGAACTAGACACAATATATCAAGCCATATTGAGAGAAATCATAGAGATGAGAGCTAGGAAGGCTCTTACCTAGTGAGGTGTTTTAGAATCTTTTTTAAAAGTAGTACTTAAAAAAAATGGACTTGGGCAGCACCTGTGGCTCAATGAGTAGGGCGCTGGCCCCATATACCAAGGGTGGTGGGTTTGAACCCAGCCCCGGCCAAACTGCAACAAAAAATAGCTGGGCGTTGTGGTGGGCGCCTATAGTCCCAGCTACTCAGGAGTCTGAGTTAAGAGAATTGCCTAAGCCCAGGAGTTAGAGGTTGCTGTGAGTAATGTGAAGCCACGGCACTCTATGGAGGGAGATAAAGTGAGACTCTGTCTCTACCAAAAAAATAAAAAATGGACTTTTGGGAGGCTGAGACAAGAGAATCACTTAAGCCCAAGAGTTTGAAGTTGCTGTGAGCTGTGATGCCGTGGCACTCTACCCAGGGAGACAGCTTGAGACTCTGTCTCAAAAAAAAAGGACTTATAACTCTGATCTAATATCTAAAACTGATTTAAAACCACCATGTTGCCACAGTAGAGGAAGAGTTGGACATGTCTTACCTGCTTGGCCTTCCCCATCCCCTGTGGCAGTGTCTAAAGCTCCTTTTCAGGGCTTTCAAATTCTGTGGAAACCATCTGAAAACCATCCTGCCATTTTATGGGGCAAGAAATTGAGGTCCAGAGAGAGAAGGGATATGTTGGCTCCATGTCACTTAACTAGTTAGAACCAGAACCAGGATTAGAACACATTTCTCCAGAGAACTTTCTTATGAGGCAGGCTCCTCAGCATTGGGTGTGGCTGTCATAAACAGACTATAGTCTCCAGAGGGGTCAGGCAGGAGAGGTAAGAGAGTAAAAAATGCAAGCCCAGCTGAGGCCCCAGGAACCAGGTTGACTGGGAGTGAAGTCCGCATCAGAGGCTTGAGCTCTCTCTCTGTCCTTCTTTAGGGTGGTGTATCATGAGCTGGTGCTGACCACAAAGGAATACATGCGTGAGGTCACCACTATTGATCCCCGGTGGCTTGTGGAGTTTGCCCCAGCCTTTTTCAAGGTCTCCGACCCAACCAAGCTAAGCAAGCAGAAGAAGCAGCAACGTCTTGAACCCTTGTACAACCGCTATGAAGAGCCCAATGCCTGGAGAATGTCCTGGGCCTTTCACCAGCACTGAAAGGCAAGCTTATCCATTTGCCTCCCCAGCAGAGGCCTAGGGCTTGGACTTAACCTTGATCAAAGAAAAGCTGGTCCTGAGGATGTAGCTATCCTGTGACTGAATATCTCAACTGGGCATTCTCTAAACTTGATTCATTTCTTCCCTAATTGTAAAATTGGTACAGGGATTTAAGCCTGGGTTTGGCCAGAGACTCCAGCCATCCCTCCCACCCCAAGACATGGTGACAGTTGGAGGGTCATAGCCAATGAGGGGACACATTGCATCATCGTCAAGAAAGGGGCAACTAGGGCAGCCCCTGTGGCTCAGTTATTAGGGTGCCAGACCCATATATTGAGGGTAGTGAGTTTAAACCCGACCCTGGCTAAACTGCAACAAAAAAATGGCCAGGTGTTGTGGCGGGCACCTGTGGTCCCAACTACTCGGGAGGCTGAGGCAAGAGAATCACTTGAGACCAGGAGTGGGAGGTTGCTGCGAGCTTTGATGCCACAGCAATCTACCCAGGGTGACAAAGTCAGACTCTGTCTCTGAAAAGGGAGGGGGGGTCAACGAGTATACCCCTGAGATGGGCAGGGGAGTGTGAGCATCTGGCACCTGGTGGAACAGAGGGTGCTAGTGCCTTGTGGAGGAGGGAGCCACTGTGCTCATCTTGAGTGTTGATCCCACTTCCTGCCCCCTCTCCAGCCCCTGTACTTCAGCTTAACTTCCTGGAAATATTTATTTTCATAAGGAAATAAAACAACAAAAATAAAAAATAAAAATGGAAAAAAAAACGTGGTCTGCAAATGATCCAGGTAAATGCAAAAGATGCAAAGTTAATAGCTTTTTTTTGCCCATTGATGGGATTGGCTTTGGAATGGCTGGTTTTTTGCATACTCTGGTAACTGGCCCTTTGATTCCTCACCTTTGACTATCTCCCTCCATCCTGAAGATTGTTTATTTGCTTTGTGTCCTTAGGAGCATGGAAGCTTTTTAAGTTGATCAGGTCCCATTCATTTTTGTTGCTGCAGTTGCCCATGAGATGTTCATGAATTCTTTCCTAAGGCCCATATCATTAAGAGTTTTTCCCTACCCTTTTCTCTAGGGTTTATCATTTCACGTCTGAGACTTAAATCTTTTATCCACGTGAGTTAATTTCTGTAAAAGGTGGGGGCCCAGTTTGTCTTTTATGTGTGGCTAACTGGTTCTTCCCGGCAACACTATGATTGCACCATTCCATCCAGAAACTCCCAGGGACAAGGTGGCTGTCAAACATTCTTTGACTCCAATCCTAACTCCACTTAGGGTTACTGAATAATCTCAAACAGGGTTAGCATCATCTGACCTGATGACACTATCTAAGTTATCCCTCATCACTGGTCTGAGTCCTGCATTGTTTGTTTTCACTCCATTGAGGCATGTTAAGTTTTTGGGAAGTGGTTGATGATTCACCACTCAGGACTGGATAGGGATTCCCCCATTCTCTAGGCCCAAGTGAGCCCAGAAATCAGAACCCCATTTCCAGGCACAAATAGGCTGCCTTTTTTTTTTTTTTGAGACAGAGTCTCACATTGGTGTCCTGGTTA
>CAUYQV010020749.1:0-12213 GCA_963574575.1 Galagoides demidoff | reverse complement strand
CCTGTGGTCCCAGCTACTTGGGAGGCGGAGGCAGGAGACTGGCTTGAGCCCAGGAGTTGGAGGTTGCTGTGAGCTATGAAGCCACGGCACTCTGCCCAGGGGGATAGCTTGAGGCTCCGTCTCAAAAAAAAAAAAATAATTTTAGGTAAGGTTAGTGGAATGGTTATCAGTTAATCAGTAGAGATTTAGATGCCAGGTGGCTAGAGGTTTGTGTTTTGAGATTATTGATTAATAGTGTGTACATGTAGCACTGCCTATATAAGTTTTGGTAAAGTAAATTTGCTACATGCCTAAGAGAGCTGTAGTCTCCCTTATTTCTCTGACATTTCAGATGCTTGCTTATAGTCTGCGATGCCGAATCATGCATACCTAACACAACAGTGGATGCGCCTCATAATCAGGATTTGCATTTGTCTCATCATTGAAAAGTCCACATTTTTTCCTCTGTGTTCTTCGTTCTAGCACAGAACCTAGTTTTTTTTTTTTTTCCTGGTATGAATTAGTTAAACCTTTCTGAATAAGATACATTGCAGGGAAGTGATTTTGCTGTTGATCTATGCAGTTAATTTCAAGCAATGCAAATATTGTCTGGTTCTTAAAAACCACAAGAGATTGAAAAGTTGGAAAGGTGTGTTTTTGTTGTACTCACTTGGCCAGTTTAATGCCAGCGTAAACTTGTTCTCAACAGTCACTCTTGGAATAGTGGTCATGCATTTGAAGCCCATGATTATTGTGAACTTTAATACATTAATCTTAGATCAAACTTGGTAAAATAACCTGGCCTATTTAGTACATTAATCTTAGATCCAACTTGGTAAAATAACTTGGCCTATTATAGAAACATATTAGGGGAAAGTTTATACATTCTAATTAGGAGACTTTATAGATCTAATTTGCTCTCTACTTATTTCTGAGTGGTATGGGACTTGATTTTTGAGAATATTAGTGTAAAAAGTGAAAAGGTAAATCATTTTCTCTTTGGGTTTTAAAACTGAATAATTTCCCTTGGAATGCTGTACCCACACAGGTTGCCAGAGTCAAATCTGTTGAATTAAGTCATTTCTGGCTTTATAGTTTATAAACCCATCATAAATGAAAACCAGTTGTGGGAGAATTTTTATGTGGCTTAATGCTTTGTACTTTCACTTTCTCCACTCTCTAGTAATTAATGGGGAAATGTCTTTGCCAGTAGTTGATACTTCCCCATAGATAACCCAGCAAGCAAGAGAAATAAGGGAAGTGCCCAATAGGCAGCCCCTCTTCACAGTCAGACCTGTAGGTGTTCACAGTCAAATAATTAAAAGGAGAAAGCTGAAAAGAGTAAAGCTGTTAGAAAGGGTGGCAGGTGAAAAAGCACTAAGATGCTTCCTAATGCTCCAGAAATAGCTTTTGAAACTTGTCCCAAATCAGGTGATCTATTAGGCAGGCCTTAAGTTTTCTGCAGTGTGGGGAGATAGTGTTAACAGTCTTACACTCTCTCTGTCTCTCTCTCTGTCTTTTTTTGCACTTTTTGGTTGGGGCTCGCTTTGAATCTGCCACCTCCAGCATATGGGGCCAGTGCCCTACTCCTTTGAGCTACAGGTGCTGTCTCTCTTTTTTTTTTTTTTTTTTTTTTGAGACAGTCTCAAGCTGTCACCCTGGGTGACAATTTAGCCTTTCTTTTTAAATTGATTTTCACTTTCAGCAGTAACTGCAAGTAGATTAGAGCCAACACAACACAATGTCTTTGCATGTTTAGTCATAAGATACCCATAGCTAAAGAGTATAAGACAAGGCCAGGTACAGTGGCCCACACCTGTAATCTTAGCACTCTAGGAGGCAGAGGCAGGTGGATTCCTTGAGCTCACAAGTTCAAGACCAATCTGAGCAAAAAGAGACCCCCTGGCTCGGCACCTGTGGCTCAATTGGCTAAGGCGCCAGCCACGTACACCTAAGGTGGCGGGTTCAAATCCCCAGCCCAGGCCCGCCAAAACAACAATGATGGCTGCAACCAAAAAATGGCCGGGCGTTGTGGTGGGTGCCTGTGGTCCCAGCTACTTGGGAGGCTGAGGCAGGAGACTCGCTTGAGCCCAGGAGTTGGAGGTTGCTGTGAGCTGTGACGCCATGGCACTCTACCCAGGAGGATAGCTTGAGGCTCCGTCTCAAAAAAAAAAAAAAAGAGAGACCCCCGTCTCTACTAAAAATAGAAAGACTAAGACAAGAGGATCACTTGAGCCCAAGAGTTGGAATTTGCTGTTGAGTTGTGATGCCGCTGCACTCTGAGGGCAACAAAAGGAGACTCTATCAAAATAAAATAATAAACTGTTATTGCTCTTATACAGTGTTTGCATGCTATTATCCTCCCACCAATCTGAGCAAAAGCCATGGCTGTTATCTGTCAGCTCAGTGTCTTGTACATGGAATGATACTTTTCAGTTAATGGAACAAAATGAAGTTAAAAGCACCATGATACGGGAGTTCTTTGTAACAGTACTTGACCATTTATTAGCTATTTGAATGTTTCAAAAGCTCCAACTTTCTAGTGCAAAGCATACTGGGGAAATGTCAACAACTATATAGAAAAAAGAATATTGGAGGCATCTTAATAGTTGTGCAGAGCTTTCTAGAATCTTCAAGTAATCAGAGCTCACTAAATGGCTGAGGAGATATGATGACAAATATCCTATGAGGAATATGTCCTTCAGCTAGCTGATCACTACAGCAGCAGGACAAAGATGTGGACTGTTAGCTGACTCCACCTTTGGCACTTGCTCATTGGCTTTGTTTCTCTATGGTTTCCTTTTCTTAAACTTTAATTATATTCCCAAATTTGGGTTTAAAAGCATATGATTTAGGAAGGTATGTGTGTGGCAATAATGAGGGATGGGAGTGGGCAGAAAAATAAAGGATGTCAAAAGATGCCTGGTATTTCTCTTTCTTGCCTGGTTGAGATATTATCTGCTCATTCATTGATTATAGAGAGGTTGACTGTTAAATCTGATTGTCATACTTCTATTTCTAATAGATTGGGATTAATTCAGGCAATGAACTCATGCTAAAAAAATTTCCCTTACCACGAACTAGTTTGGCTGCCTCATGAAATTGATTTTTTGATTTGTTCCAATGTCTAATTCTTTGCTGTTACTTCAAGTGGGTAGTTGGTGCTCTTTATCAGTATAGTTTTGAGGTGGGCAGAGCATTAGTCCAGTCTCTTCATTTTGCAGATAAGGGAACCAGCTGAGAGAGGAGACTTGCTCAGTCTCACTTGGGGAAGTGATGTAGAATACTAGGGCTGAAGGGAAAGCTAGATCTTCCTGCCTTTTGTTAGGCTACAAAACCTCTAAGTTTGGGTAGTAGGACTCTGCTTGATTTAGATCCATGCTTAAAAAGTTTCCTTTTTTTTTTTTTTTTTGAGACAAAGCCTCAAGCTATAGCCCTGGGTAGAGTATGGTGGTGTCACAGCTCATAGCAATCTCAAACTCCTGGGCTCAAGCAATTCTATTGCCTCAGCCTCCTGAGTAGCTGGGACTATAGGCACCCACCACACCCAGCTATTTTTTGGTTGTAGTTGTCATTGTTTGGCAGGCCCAGGCCGGATTTGAACCCACCAGCCTTGTTGTATGTGGCTGGCGCCTTCGCCACTTGAGCTACAGGTGCCACCACATGCTTAGTTTTCAATGAAATGTTTTTAAAAATCAGGATGAAAATTAATGTATATGCTCTCTCTCTCACCTCCTTCTGCCTTCTTTCTCTCTCTCTCTCCTGTCTTACCCCTCACTCTACTCTCTCTCTCCTTTTCCCCACTCTCTCCTTACCTCTCTCCCCTCTCTTCTCTCCTCCTTGGTGCTGCTCTGCAGCCTCCCTCCCCTACCGATAAAGACCTTTCCTACAAAAAAAAAAAATTCATGTATGTGCATTAAATTAATTATCCCTAGTTTGAATCCATACAAATTAAATGAAAAACTATAGGTTTGTACAATATTTCTTAATCAGCTAAACTAAAGGTGTTTTTCTGTGTGGAGCAGCGGTTTTCAACCTGTGGGTCGCAACCCCTTGTAACAATGAGAATACATCCTGCATATCAGATATTTACATCACGATTCATAACAGTAGCAACATTACAGTTACGAAGTAGCAACAAAAATAATTTTATGGTTGGGGGAGTCACCACAACATGAGGAACTGTATTAAAGGGTTGCAGCATTAGGAGGCATTAGGAATGTTGAGAACCACTGTTGTGGAGTCTTTCAAACCTAGGCTATTAAAGGGATACTTTTTTCCCCCACCAAATTAGTGTATATATTAGATTCAGAGTTTAAGTTATGGTGAAATGTGCTATGTATGGTTAATAGGTGAGGCCTCATGCCTGTAAAGCTAACACATAATGGTCCTTTTATAAGGTGTTAGTCAGATTCTTTTTCTAAGGTCAAGTGGTTTATTACAATATTATAATGAATGAACCTGGTTATTACCCATAAATATAAGAAAGTTGAAATCTTGGCTTGGCGCCTGTAGCACAGTGGTTACAGTGTCAGCCACATACACCAAGGCTAGCAGGTTGAAACCCAGCCTGGGCCTGCTAAAACAATGACAACTGCAACAAAAAATACCCAGGTCTTATGGTGAGCGCCTCTAGTCCCAGCTACTTGGGAGGCTGAGGCAAGAGAATTGTTTAAGCCCAAGAGTTGGAGGTTGCTGTGAGCTGTGATGCCATAGTACTCTACTGAGGGGGACAAAGTGAAACTCTGTCTCAAAAAGAAAAAGAAATGAAAAGTTAAAATCTTTAGTAATAAATTAGCCTATTTTCCCCCCCTTTTCCAGTACAGTGCCCCTCCAGAGATGCTAAATCAACTTGTTTGTACTACAGTTGTTCCTACTACTTACCCATCTAAGGAATGTGGAATGCATAGTTGAACAGAATTAGTTGAAAATTCTTCTTTTATCCATGATTAACTTTCATAGTCATACTTATTATCATGGCACACTTAGTGCAGTGTTGAAATGCAGGAAGTTGACTTGCATATTGGTGTGTTGAAGCAGGTGAGCATGGTGGAACAGGAAGGACTTTAAAAATGGGCAGTACCCTCTCTCATAGTGAGCCCAGATGTTAATTTACCATTTTCCCAGAGTCTGCAATGAAAAGCCCTACATAGATACAGCTGTGAACAAGACAGGCATGCCTGTTTTCATGGAGTCTACAGGCCAGAAGCTGAACAGGTAGTTAACATATATTTACCTAATTTTCTTTCTTTTTTTTTTTTTAGAGACAGAGTCTCATTTTCTTGCCCTCGGTAGAGTGCTGTGGTGTCACACAGCTCACAGCAACCTCCAACTCCTGGGCTTTGGCAATTCTCTTGCCTCAGCTTCCGGAGTAGCTGGGACTACAGGTGCCCGCCACAACACCCAGCTATTTTTTTGTTGCAGTTTAGCCAGGGCCAGGTTCAAACCCGCCACCCTCAGTATATGGGGCTGGCATCCTACCCACTGAGCCACAGGTGCCACCCTACCTAATTTTCAGTTGCAGAAAGCCTAGGAAGAAGCAGACAGTTTGGGGATAGAAGATCTAGCCTAGCCTAATACAGTAAAGGGCTTCATGGGAAAGGGACGTTTCAACTGTAACTTAAAAGTTGAACAAAACATGAAGGGCCTAGTTCATTGCATTGCTTTTTAAAATGTTAATTACTATATAAAAAGGGAGTAGGTAAAATAAGTTGGTAAATTTGGAAATATTTGGGATGAGCCCACAGAACTCAGGATAAAGGGTTGTTTTAGTCTTTGAAAATTAAATTACATTGAAGCTGCTACTAAAGACAGCTGAGGTTTTCTCAGCACTTGGTTTTTAACATTAGAGTCTACTTTCAAATTTTTTTGGGTTTTTTTGAGCCATTTCTTATTCCAAGTCCCCTCTTGAACTTGGGGATTAGTAGTAGAAATTGTTTTGGAGTGCCAGACCTTGTAAGGTAGACCAGCTAGCTGCAAAGGTACTTAGCAGTGAAGCTCATAGTGGGAAGAGCAGACTGTGGAGTCATAACAACTTTGGTTCAGGTCCTGGACCTCCCATTTATCATCTGTGAAACCAAAAAAGGTTTTGCTCTTTTGTTCACGTAACTCTTCATTTCCTCAGCTATAAAACAGGAATGCCAGTCTTCAGGGGTTATAGAAATCAGTAAAGGTAAGTAAAATGCCCATATCAGTTGTGCAAATAGTATTAAGAAAGAGGACAAAGTGTTTGTACTTGCCAGGACTGGCTCTAGTTCCTTAACCTTGTTCCTTGGTGACTGGCTCCTTCTGCTCATTCACATCTCAGCTTCTGTGTGCTTTTTATTAGGCAGTGCTGACTTGAAGGTTAAGGCTTATAAGAGAGGCATTAGTGTTTACTTAGTTTCTTAGGGTAGATGAGAACTCATTAATAGCCAGACTTTTTTTTTTTTTTTTTGAGACAGAGCCTCAAGCTATCCCCTTGGGTAGAATGCCCTGGCATCACAGCTCACAGCAACCGCCAACTCCTGGGCTCAAGCGAGTCTCCTGCCTCCGCCTCCCAAGTAGCTGGGACTACAGGCGCCTGCCACAATACCTGGCTATTTTTTTGGTTGCAGCCATCATTGTTGTTTGGTGGGACCGGGCTGGATTTGAACCCGCCACCTTAGGTGTATGTGGCGGGTGCCTTAGCCACTTGAGCCACAGGCGCTGAGCCCAGACTTTTTTTTTTAAAAAGAGATTGGCCATATTAGTGATGATTTCTTAATCTCTCCAAGGTGGTAAATTATTGTCTATTAGAAGTGAAATTAAGTGACCAGGTGTGGTGTTTTCTGTGCTAGTCAACATTGGAGCTCCTTTTGGAAGTGTTTCCATATCTATGATCCAGTTGCTGGTGCCTTACTGGTATTTTTTCATTTGTTATACAGAGAAGCTTTGGCCCAAGAGGGTAGACTCAAGAAGAATTCACAGGGGCATTGTTATGGTGAGTTCAACAGCTGCCACTCAGAGTGGGCAACCCAGAAATGGTGAGACAAAGAAAGAGGAAGACACATTAATTAATCTTTTCTGTCCTCTACATTCCAGTGAACCACATTCCCAATACAAAGTTGCCCCAAAGTTACTTGGCATTCTTTTAGGGCACAATTTCTTCCTTCCTTATATCATGTATAATTTTATTTATTTATTTGTTAGTCTCAAGCTATTGCCCTGAGTAGAGTGCTATGACTTCATAGCTCACAGCAACCTCAAATTGGGCTTAAGCGATTCTCTTACCTTAGCCTCCCAAGTAGCTGGGCCTACAGGTCCCCGCCACAATGCCCGGCTATTTGTTGTTGTTGTCATTGTTGTTTTAGGTTGGAACCCACCATCCTCGGTGTATGTGGCCAGCACCCTACCCACTGAGCTATGGGCGCTGCCTAATGTACAATTTTAAATTGGGGAATTAAAAGGATCAGAGTGGAGCAGGAGGGCATTATTGTATTTTGTTATATCCTAAATTCTGATAGCCCATTTACCACTTGAAGAATGCATTAGGAGTATCCCTTCACTATTTTGCTTAAATGGCATTGTCATCGGCTCAGTGCTGTGGCTCAAGCGGCTAAAGCGCCAGCCACATACACCTGAGCTGGTGGGTGTATGAATCCAGCCCGGACCTGCCAAACAACAATGACGGCTATAACCAAAAAATAGCCAGGCGTTGTGGGGGGGGCGCCTGTAGTCCTAGCTACTTGGGAGGTGGAGGCAGGAGAATCGCTTGAGCCCAGGAGTTGGAGGTTGCTGTGAGCTGTGATGCTATAGCACTCTACCCAGGGTGACAGCTTGAGGCTCTGTCTCAAAAAAAAAAAAAAATGGCATTGGCATTGTAGTAAGAATGCAATCTTGGGTTGCCTGAATCTTTTCCTAGTGATTTTCTGACAAAATCATACCAATGGCAGTGCTAACCCTGACATGGTTTGAGGCTAATGTTGTCCCTTGGGGGCAAGCTCTGTATCCCTTCTGTCTACATTAAGACCTGTGCTTTGGGCTCAGCACCTGTGGCTCAAGCAGCTAAGGCACCAGCCCAATATACCTAAGCTGGCGAGTTTGAATCCAGCCTGGGCCTGCCAAACAATAATGACAGCTGCAACCAAAAAATAGCCAGGCATTGTGGTGGGCTCCTATAATCCCAGCTATTTGGGAGGTGGAGGCAGGAGAATTGCTTGAGCCCAGGAGTTGGAGAGTTGGAGGTTGCTGTGAGCTGTGATGCTAGGGCACTCTACCCAGGATGACAGCTTGAGGCTGTCTCTCAAAAAAAAAAAAAAAAAAGACCTTTGGGCTTGGCACCCATAGCAAAGTGGTTATAGTGCCAGCCACATACACCCAGGCTGGCAGGTTCAAACCCAGCCTGGGCCAGCTAAAACAACAATGACAACTGCAACAAAAAATAGCCAGGCATTGGGGCAGGCACCCGTAGTTTCAGCTACTTTGGAGTTGGAGGTCCAAGAGTTTGAGGTTGCTGTGAGCTGTTGATGCCACAGCACTCTACTGAGGGTGATAAAGTGAGACTCTTGTCTCAAAAAAAAAGACCTGTGCTTTGTTTAAAGTCTTCCTCTGTCACCTAAGCCATGCTAAATCCTTAGTTGACTTTAGTTACCTCAGCCTCATTATATTTTGACTTTTGCAACCCTGGTTACCTTCATTACCACCTCTTTTTAGTTGCCATATTAATCCTAAGAATAGCACCACATCCAGAATCTTAAACTCCCAATATCCTATTCTCCCTCCATTTCTCACACCTTCTCTCCCTTATGTTTATTTTGACCTGAGACTTTAATCCCTCTTTCTTCCTTTCCTAGACTAGAAGTCCATGGTGATTACCAACATCTTTAGCTACATGTATTGCTTATGTCTGATAGAACTTCACCCTTGGATCGACCCACTTCTGTCTCTATAACTTCTGAAATTCCTGATATCTACTGGAAGAAAAACCACTCACGTATGTAGACTTTAGTCACGACTTGTTCCTGTCTCCAGCATTAGCTGAGTGTTTAATGTCACTTGAAAGTTCTTTTTACTTGTCCTGACTAAACCCCCCCCTCCCCACACACACCATTTGACCAGCATAATTCTCCAAATTACTTTCCTCAAAATCTTTATAAATATCCTTGCTTCCATCTTCCTAGTCCCCTCTGGTAGCCCAATTCCCTTGCTTCCTACTTTAAGAAAATTGAGGGGATCAGAATTCATTTACTCATGTACCAGTTGCACCCATTGTCCTCTGCAAATTGACTAACAGAAAGCCCCCTTCCATTCTCAGGCCACGAGGTACAGCCCTTGCCAAACCACACTTCACCTGTGCTCATGCATTCCATCTCACTTCTCAGGTTCCCTTCCTTGTCACTTAGCTTCTATCAGCATCCTGCTGCTGGTTCTTCTCCTTCAGATTAAGTCTATTCTCATCTTTAAGAAACAAGGCTTGGGCGGCGCCTGTGGCTCAGGGGTTAGGGTGCTGGCCCCATATACCAAGGGTGGTGGGTTCAAACCTAGCCCTGGCCAAACTGCAACAAAAAAAATAGCTGGGCGTTCTGGCGGGTGCCTGTAGTCCCAGCGACTCAGGAGGTTAAGGCAAGAGAATTGCCTAAGCCCAGGAGTTGGAGGTTGCTGTGAGCTGTGATGCTATGGCACTCTACCGAGGGTGATAAAGTAAGACTCTGTCTCTAAAAGACAAAAAAATGCTTTCTTGGCTCGGTGCCCGTAGCACAGTGGTGATGGTGCCAACCATATACAACAACGGTAGCGGGCCAGCTAAACGACAATGACAACTGCAACAGAAAATAGCCAGGTGTTGTGGTGGACTCCTGTAGTCCCAGCTACTTGGGAGGCTGAGGCAAGAAAATTGCTTAAGCCCAAAAGTTTGAGGTTGCTGTGAGCTGTGACTCCATGGCACTCTACCCAGGGCAACATAGTGAGACTCTGTCTCAAAAAAAACAAACAAACAAAAAAAAAAACCAACAAGGCTTTCTTGAACCTTGTGTCTCCCTTGAGCTATTGCCTTATTTTGTCCTCAGGTAGGCACCCTGAGACCCCATCTGTGTTTGTAGTCTTCATCTCTCTGTGTCTCCCCTCAGTCTACCAGACATTCTGTCAGCAAACTGTGTTGTGCCCACATAGGTGCAGACTTTTCTGACCTTGTTTACTTGTCCCCTCATACTTGATGTCGTCTGTCACTCTATCCCTGGGCTTCCTACCTTGGCCATCTTAACTGCTCTTTCCTTTTTCTCCCTAATCTTGCTGCTTTTGGCCTTTCTTCCTTGCCATTCTTGTTCTGCATGCTCTCCTGGTTCATCTGATCCACTCTTGGGCTTTGACTGACACCTGCATACTGAGCATTCTTAAACCTCTATATCTAGTCTGGATTATCCCCAGAGCTGTATCTAAATGCAATGTCTTACTGTTCTCAGTTGCCCTGTGTGCTGTTCTGCAGGCACCTCAAACTCACTGGGCCTAACTGACTGCATCCTTTCCATCCCCTCTACTCTATACCTGCTTCTCCAGCAGTTGCTCTTACCAGGGACATCCAGCTGCTCAGGACCAAAATTTGGAAATCACCTTGACATCTTTTACTGCCTAATTCTCCACATGTAGCCTCCAAATCCTGATGAGTTGACCTCCTAAATATTTCTCAAATCCAACGTTTCTCCATTCCTGTTGCTACTGGATCCTCATGCAGCCCTGGTTTTCCCACCTGTCTTTGCCAACTAGCTGCTGCTCTACCTGCCTCCAACCCTCTTTCCTCCAGGCACTCCTGAATTTTCTTAACATTAGCATATGACCCTATCACTGCCCTGATCCAAGTCTTCAGTGGCTACCTATGGTTTCAGAATAGACCAGCTCCTCAGTAGTGCCTTTTCAAACCTTCTGGCCTTATTTCCTTTCTGCTACATCCAGATATATGCACCAGGACAGCTCCTACTTTTGTTTTTCGGTCACCTAAAACAAGCTTTCCTAACTCCTTCAGCTTTATACTCTTCTTCAAAATCAACCAGATGACATCTCTAGGAAGCTTTCCTTGGAAGGGTATTTTCATAGTATTCTGATTAAACTGTTGTCATTGTACTTACAACAAATGTGTCCATTAATATTTCTGCTTTCCCACAAAAGTACATAATGTTCTTTGAGGGAAGGAACAATGTCTCATTTGCTTCTTGTTCCCAGAAGAAAAAGAACCAACCCACTCTGGACCCACAGTGGGCCTAATTTGAATAGAAATATCTGGTGACACTCTATTCCTCTTCCATCTATGCCTGTAAAATAGTCCAGAATCCTTAACTGGGCTTTGAGGAAACATGGGCATAGCGGAAAAAATAGGACCTTTGAAATTAGACCTGGATTTTAATATTTATTTAAACATTTACTAGCTAAATGATTTTTTTTTTTTGAGACATGGTCTTACTGTTGTGCTGGGTAGAGTGTTGTGCTGTGGTGTCATAGTTCATAGTAATGTCAAACTCCTCTTGCCTCAGTTTTTCTATTTTTAATAGCAATGGGATCTCACTCTGACTCAGGCTGGTCTCAAACTCCTGAACTCAAATAATCCACCCGCCTCGGTCTTCCAGAGTGCTGGGATTATAGGCATGAGCCACTGTGCCTGGCCTTGCTAAATGATCTTAAGTGAGTTTCTTAACCTTTCTAGGCCAATTTCATCTGTAAAATAGGAATATTATTGTTTAAGGGTGTTGTAAAGTTTGATTAAAATAATATGTACAGTGTGTCTGGCATGGAATAGATGCTAAATAAATCTCTTCTTCTTTTACTATTATTCTCCCTCCCTCCTGCTCTATTCTGACCACTCACCAACCCCCAACATACACATATGTGGCCTTAGAAGCTTTGTTATGGTGAATGTGCCCCTCCAGCTTCTATCCCTCCATGAAGGGGTGCCTTCCTCATATCAATCCACCACTCCATTCCATTCAAATCCTGCCTCAAGGCTTGCCAGATCCTCCACTTAAAAGGAATTTCTGCCCTGGTCTCCTATTTCCCCTCAGCACATAGTAAGCCTAATTTACTACTCAGATGTCTCTTATTTTAATTCCTTTTAAAATAGTTAACTGGTGGCTCGGCGCCTGTGGCTCAATCAGCTAAGGCGCCAGCCACGTACACCTAAGGTGGCAGGTTCGAATCCCCAGCCCGGGCCCATCAAACAACAATGATGGCTGCAACCAAAAAATGGCCGGGCGTTGTGGCAGGCGCCTGTGGTCCCAGCTACTTGGGAGG
>CAUYQV010020748.1:0-11036 GCA_963574575.1 Galagoides demidoff | reverse complement strand
TGTGGTCCCAGCTACTTGGGAGGTGGAGGCAGGAGACTCGCTTGAGCCCAGGAGTTGGAGGTTGCTATGAGCTGTGATGCCATGGCACTCTACCCAGGGGGATAGCTTGAGGCTCCGTCTCAAAAAAAAAAAAAAGAAATTACAGATTTCAAGGGATTTCTGTTAGAGTCACAGGTAAGAAACTGCCAGCTCCCAATTTTTTTTTTTTCAGACAGAGTTTCACTATGTCACCCTTGGCAGAGTGCCGTGGCATCACAGCTCACAGTAACTTCAAAATCTTGGGCTTAAGTGATTATCTTGCATCAGCTTCTCAAGTAGCTGGGACTATAGGCACCCATCACAATGCCCAGCTATTTTTTGTTGCAGTTGTCATTGTGGTTTAGCTGGCTTGGGCTGGGTTAGAACCTGCCACCTTTGGTGTATGTGGCTGGTGCCATAACCACTGTGCTATGGGCACTGAGCCCAGCTCCCAAATGTTAAGGAAGGGAAGCTACATTCTCAACCTGGTGCCCAGACCCAAGAACACCTTGTCTTGTGTGGGCTCTCTGCTCCTGTCTTGGCCATAGGCTCCTAAGAACGTTCAGAAGATGCAGAAACAAAACCACAGATCAGCAAACTGCCATGCCCAGGTCTTCCTGTCGATCTTTAAGGCACAGTTTTTAAATTCTGGATTTAGCTTTGACTTCCCACACACCAAGGGCTGCGGAGCTGCCCTGGCGTTGCTGCCTGGCTCTCGCAGGCCGGCCCAGGTGTCCTGCCTATCATGCCTACCTAGTCCTTGGGGACTAGAAACTGAATTTCAGCAGCTTTGTCCTGAACCAAACAAAAATACAAAAGGGAAACTCATGTAATCCAAATTACGTGGGGGTATTCCGTGTGTGAGCAATGTGATGTAGGGATGGTGCTCCCTCACTTGAGGATAGTGTGCTTGTGGATAGTTGGCCTTCTGAGATATTTACTACTCTGTGATTGTCTCCTGCTAGTGTAATAGCAGCTGGTAGTTGTGGTCAGGGGTGGGGGGCAGAGTCAGGACTTGGGGTTTCTGTGCTGTGGGACACAAGGGGAGAAGTGACAATCTTTAACCCTAACTTCTACTATTCTAGAAAGTATAGCAGCAATTTGTGTATAAAGATTTGAAAATTTTAAAAAGCACCAAGTTCCTGAAATTCAATAAAATATTTTTATTAATTAAAAAAACAAAAACAAAAGTACACAGACACTAAAGAAAGCTAATGAGCAAAACCAAAAAAAAAAAAAAAGGTTCATGCATAATTTTAGTGATAACTTCCACCACAGAGAAGCAAAAAAGTCTCCATATAATCTGCATGTGGCTCCCACCTGCTCACTTCTCCAGACTCATGTTCTGTCCCAGCTCTGGGTCTGGCCACCCCACCCCACCTGGGCCCAGCACCCCTGGCCTGGTCCTTCTCTAACAGGTGTCCAGCCTTCTGCCTCTGATCTGGCCGCCTCTCCTAGGCCAGCAGGGCTCCTGAAACACAGCCCCTCTTGCCACTGGGCTCTGGGGACCCGAGAGCTGGGGCCTCAGTTTCCCAGGCCTCCCAGCTGCCTTGGCTTTGGGCTCAGAGGCCTGGTCTACAAGACAGACCAGGTGCTGTGGGCCTTCTCTGGCTGGCCCTCCCTTTGGGACCATGGTGGCTTTCGTGGTATTCCAGCCACAACCTGGCCTTTGCCACCCATCCAAAGTGCCTTCAATCCCCATGTCCATTGGCAGCAGGCTTCAGTGCCTCAGCACTGCCACCTACCTGCCTCCCCTCATGGGAATCCCTACTGTACCCATTCCGCCAGGAAGCCGGAGGTGTGGGTCTGCCCCATTTCCCCCTCTCTTCCCTTCTCCTTTCCCTTTCTATTCTCCCTGCCTCCCCTGTCCCCCACAGTGGTTAGAAAGAAGAGAACACTTCTTGGGCAGAGGAGCTAGGTGAAGGAGCAACTGAGTGGCCACCTAGCAGGGGCTTCTCATTGGCCAGAGAGAGACCTCCAGATGACCTGGGGTAGACCTTCCCTTGAGAGGCACCTGGAAGGAAGTGGCACCCATCCTTCCATCCCAGGAGGTCCTCTGCCAGACAGGAGGATCTTGCGGTGCTGGGTGGGGTGCTGGAATTCTGGGATCCATCCAAGGGTCTTCATGCCCCTGTGTTCTGTGGGCCTGATTGTTCTTGTGGCCAGGCAGAGGCTAAGATTGGCCAGGGGGACCTCTCTGGGCTGCCACAGCAGCAGTGGGCTGAGATAGGCCTGGGGTGAGTGTGTACCAGCAGCAGGTAGGGTGCAGTGGAGAGTCTGGGACTCCACCCTGTTGGGGTGATTCCCTTTCCTTCGGAGGGTGAAGGCAACGAAAACATTGTACCCCCTAGATGCATCTTTGGAGAGATTTTCTAGTTGTCCTGAAATGCTGTCTTTATATATGTGATAGAGATATGTACAGAAATGTGTCTGAACATAGCCAGCCTCAGCCTCCCCAAACCACCCTCATGCCTGGATAGAGAAAGGAATCATAGCACCTGACCCAATTCAAGATGTAAAATTAATACAATACAGGATGACCAGCTCATTGCACTGAACGAGCGACGCTTTGTTCTCTAGGAGGGCTATTACCTGGGAGATTTGATATTCCTGACAAAACCTCCTTCTGTGGTTCAGCCTCCTCTTCCCCCCACTCCATATCCTGCCAGCCACTGAAAGCTAATTGACTTCCCAGACACTGCTTTGGAGGCCAGGGCTTTGGCCGACAGGTTTTCTTTAAGGTTGAGATGGTGTGTCCATCACTGACCCCACTGTGGGATAGGTGGGGACTTGCTTCCTGAGGCTCCCAGGGATACGCATTCAACCACTTCTGCTGCCTGGTCTGCTCCTGTATCAATCTGCATCATGTCAGGGGTTTTCAGTCCCCCATAGGGGTGGCGTCTAGGTCTGGGCATAGAGGGCCTGTCCCTGGCCATGCTGTGTGGTAGGGTGGCAGTCTGTTTTCATGTGTGTGTGTGTGTTTGTGTATTGTGGGAAGAGGTGAATCGTGTTTCCTCTTGGGCTCCACCATGTCTTCTGGCACTGTGAGTGGAGTATAGGCCTTGGGCTAGCCTGCAGTCTTTGCTTGCCTGGGGCATCCTGGTCCCCACATCAGGTGGGACACTGGCAGGCTTACTGGCATTTATTTGGTGTTTACCCTTGACTTTGCATGTCTTTTTTTTTAGATAGTCTCACTATATCACTCTTGGTAGAGTGCTGTGGTGTCATAGCTCACAGCAACCTCAAACTCTTGGGCTTAAGACATTCTATTGCCTCAGCCTCCCAAGTAGCTGGGACTATACAGGTCCCGACCACAATGCCCAGCTATTTTTTCTTTCTTTTTAGAGACAGGTTTTGCTCTGGCTCAGGCTGGTCTAGAACCCGTGAGCTCAGCCAATCCACCTGCCTCGGCCTCCCAGAGTGCTGGGACTACAGGTGCCCACCACAACGTCCACCCAGCTATTTTAATTTTTTACTTATTTATTTGAGACAGAGTCTCACTATGTTGCCCTTGGTAGAGTGCCATGGTGGCACAGCTCATAGTAACCTCAAATTCTTGGGCTTAAGTGACACTCTTGTCTCAGCCTCCCAAGTAGCTAGGACTACAGGTGCCTGCCATAATGCCCAACTATTTTTTGTTGTTGTCATTGTTGTTTAGCAGGCCTGGGCTGTGTTTGAACTCACCAGCCCTAGTGCATGTGGCCAGCGCCCTAACCACTGAGCACCAAGCCAGATTTGGATGTCTTTAGGCATCTGGATTTCTCTGGCTGAGAAGATGACGCAGCTCACCCTAGACTCTCTGCTGTTCTGCTCCTTTTTGTTAGCAGGGAGGTTAATATCCTGGGGCAGGATTGCTATAGGTCAGCTACAACCCAGGGCCTCAGACTGTCTCAAAAAAAAGACATGCAAAGTCAAGGGTAAACACCAAATAAGAGTTGTCATGGGCCCTCTACCTTTGGTTTCCTGTAGCCCAGGATCAGGTAGCTGACCATCACTTCTCTCTTTTTTGGTTCTTTAATTATTTTTGAGGTTTATTGTATTTTATTTTATTTATTTTTTAGAGGCAGAGTCTCACTGTGTTGCCCTGGGTAGACTGCTGTGGCATCATCATAACTCAATAAACCTGAGAAAAAAGGACAAAGAGGAAACAAATATTTTAAAAAAGTGGTTAAAAGCTAAATGTGGTCAAAGGTGCAGGCTGCCCAAAGCCAGCTTCCTGGTCTAAAGGAACCAAGCTCAGATAAGGAGTTCTAGATGCCTTGAATTCTCTAACAGCAGCTTTGTATATGTTCAGAACAAGACTGAGATGTGGTCACCATAACACATGACTGGAGGTAACTCACAGTATATCTCCACTTTTGGTCTCAAGAACACCTTGCTTGTCTTTTTTTTTTTTTTTTTTTTTTAATAGATTCTTGCTTTTTTGCCCAGAATAGAGTGCCATGGCATCAGTCTAGCTCATAGCAACCTCAAAATCCTGGGCTCAAACAATCCTTCTGGCTTAGCCTTCCTGGTAGTTGGGACTATAGGTGCCCATGACAATGCCCAGCTAATTTTTCTATTTTTATTTTATTTTAATTAATTAATTTGGAGACAGAGTTTCACTTTGCCACCCTCGGTAGAGTGCTGTGGCGTCAGAGCTCACAGCAACCTCAAACTCTTGGGCTTAAGTGATTCTCTTGCCTCAGCCTCCCAAGTAGCTGGGACTACAAGTGCCCACCACAATGCCTGGCTATTTTTTTAAAGACAAGGTTTTGCTCTGGCTCGGGCTTAGGCTGGTCTCAAACTCATGGAACTGAGGCAATCTACCTGCCTCAGCCTCTTGGAGTGCTAGGATTACAGGTGTGAGCCACTTCACCCAGCCTAATTTTTCTATTTTTAGGAGAGATGAGGTCTCTCTAGCTCAGGCTTGTCTTGAACTCCTGAGTTTAAGAGATCCTCCTACTTCAACCTCCTGGAGTGCTGCAATTACAGCTGAGTCACCGTGCCCGGTCTCTCTGTCTTTCTACATGTATGGAAAACACAAGGTGTTTTTTCTTATTGTAGGTTCTAGTGCCCAATATTTACCTTCTTACAAATTAAAAGTCATTAGATGCTTCAGTGGACTTTTCATTTCTACCTTGAAAACCTGTAAATTTCAGCCTTTAAAGACCTTATAATATTTACATTCAAAATAATTCAGCTCCTTTTTCTTTAATCTCTGAATTATACAGCTCAGTTTTGGCAAAAATTGTGTTAAACAAAAGCCCCTTAAATATCTGATTATTCTCAACATCTCATCAAATTCCTCAGCCCCCTCCTGACAGCTCTGGCTCTTGGTAGCTCTCACCTTCAGCGAGATTCCTAGAAGGTCCATTTGACCAGAATCTCCCTTACCTCTGATGTCTTCTGTCCACTGGTTTCATCAGGACTGCGACCCTGCCATGGCAATAAATGGTCACTTGTCTATTTTTCACTTGGAATGAAGTCCAGGCCCCTGGTGAAGTCTCTTCCCCTTTTATACTGGTTCCTGAAGAAACCTATTTTACTGTTTTTACTACTAGTATACAGCTCT
Organism: Galagoides demidoff; assembly: GCA_963574575.1. Taxonomy (NCBI): domain Eukaryota; kingdom Metazoa; phylum Chordata; class Mammalia; order Primates; family Galagidae; genus Galagoides; species Galagoides demidoff. The sequence continues at coordinate 5,464 of CAUYQV010020748.1, read as the reverse complement.
GTTTTCTCTTTGACACTATAAAAATGTTCTGTTGCATATGATGGCACATCATCAGTCTCTCTTAAGCTCAGGGGAAGAGCATTTTTATCGTATTTTTATTTCTTACATACAGTATCCCCAGAGTCTGTGAAGTCAATTTCTCTTTTCCATGAACCAGATAAACTCACTTATGTCTGTTGTAGTGTATTTAAATGCAGAGGGTGCAGCTGTGGGTCTAGTCAGACACTCCTCTGCTCTTCCTTTTAAGCTAATGACCCATCTGCTGTGTCCACATCATTCGTGGGTAGGAGGTGCAGGTGCTGGGGTGGCAGCAGCACCTTAGGACAGGAGCTGGGAAACCCTTCTCTAACACGTACTGTCTTTATTTGGAACTGAGTTTCTGACCTCTACCATTTTCGTTCTCTCTGAAGAACTTTTTAACTTAACTTTTCTCTTTCTTTCTTTCTTTCCTTCCTTCCTTCCTTCCTTCTTTCCTTCCTTCTTTCTTTCTTTTTCTCTTTCTTTCAGACAGAGTCTCACTTTGTGGCCCTTGGTAGAGTGCTGTGGCATCACAGCTCACAGCAACCTCCAGCTCTTGGGCTTAGGTAATTCTCTTGCCTCACTCTCCTGAGCAGCTGGGACTACAGGCACCCACCACAATACCCGACTATTTTTTGTTGCCGTATGGCTGGGGCTGGGCTTGAACCTGCCACCCTTGGGATATGGGGTTGGTGCCCTACCCACTGAGCCACAGGCGCTGCCTTTTTAACATTTCTTTCTTTCTTTTTTTTTGAGATAGAGCCTCAAGCTGTCACCCTGGGTGGAGTTTTGTGGCATCACAGCTCACAGCAACCTCCAACTCCTGGGCTCAAGTGATTCTCATGCCTCACCTCCCAAGTAGCTGGGATTACAGGTGCCTGCCACAACACCCGGGTATTTTTTGGTTGTAGCCGTCATTGTTTGGCAGCCCAGGCTGGATTCGAACCCGTCAGCTGTGATGTATGTGGCTGGTGCCTTAGCTGCTTGATCCACAGGCGCTGAGCCCCTTTTTATCATTTCTTGACACAGATCTACTGGTAAGAAATTTCCTCAACTTCTGTTTATCTGAAAAAGTCTACTCTTTATTTTTGAGGAATAATTTTGCTGGATACAAAATTCAAGGTGGGTGGAAGATTTTTCCTCACTTGAATGGATTCTGTAAAGAATTCTGATGTAATTTTTAACTTTATTCCTCTATAGGTAAGGTGAGTTCCTCCTAGTCTCTTTCAAGATTTTCTCTTTGTCTTTGATTTTTCTTAGATTTGAATGTAGTTTGCTTAAGCGCAGTTTGTTGTTATTTTCATTTCTCAGTAGATGCCTGCTTGCTGTTTTCAGAGCTTTTTGGATATTTAGTTTTATGTATATAATTAATTTTGAAAAACATTTTTTTTGTTTTTGAGAGGGATTCTGACAGAGTTGCCCTGATAGAGTGCTGTTGCATCGTGGCTCACAGCAACCTCAAATTCTTGGGCTCAGCATCCTGAGTAGCTGGGATTACAGGCATCTGTTGGAAAACCCAACTAATTTATTTTTTAATTTTTAAAATTATTTATTTATTTTGAGACAGAGTCTTACTTTGTCATTCCTGGTAGAGGGCCATAACATCATAGCTCACAGCAAGCTCAGAGTCCTGGGCTCAAGTGATTCTCTTGCCTTAGTTTCCCAAGTAGCTGGAACTATAGGTGCCCACAACGCATGGCTAGTTTTAGAAACAGGGGTCTCCCTCTAGCTCAGGCTGGTCTCAAAATTGTGAACTCAGGCGATCTGCCTGCCTTGGCCTCCCAGAGTGCTGGGATTACAGGTGGGAGCCACTGCACCAGCCCTAATTTTTTTATTTGTAGTAGAGATGGGATCTTGCTCTTGCTCAGGATTCTCCAACCCCTGACAGTAAGCGATCCACCCATCTCAGTCTCCCAGAGTCCTGGGATTACAGGTGTGAGCCACCAGGCCGGGCCAAAATTCTTGGTTATTATTACTTCAACTATTTATTCTGTTCCTTTCTCTTTTTCTTCTTTTGATATTCCCATTTTTACATGTATGTTATACCTTTACAATTTACCTTTACAGTTCTTGGATTTTTTTTCAGGCTTTTTTTTTTTTTTTTGAGATAGTCTTACTCTGTTTCCCTGAGTGGAGTGCTGTGGCCTCATAACTTACAGCAACTTCAAACACCTGGGCTCAAGGGATCAGCCTTGAGTGCCACAGGCATTAGCCACCTTCCTGGCCTACATCACCATTTTAAATGTACTGATTGTTAATTTCGTTCCTGAAGCTCTTTCATTTACACCTGGATTCTTGGAATTACTTTTGAGCCTTGTTCCACCCTATGGTCAACGCTTTATCCTGAGAGCAGGGACCATGCCTGCATTGTCCACCGCTTCCTTTCCCCAGCTCAGAGCGGCACCTGACACACGGCTGGTTCTCAGTAAGTATCAATTATATAAGTACTACACTCCATTTCACTGTTTTGAACTTAGAGAATAAAGCAATACTCATAGCTTCTGTGGAATGAAAACTTACAGTGAGCTTCGTATCACTTTCCTTTTTAGTGTTATTTATTTATTTTAAGGGTTTTTTTTTTTTCAGAGACAGAGTCTCACTTTATTGCCCTTGGTAGAGTGCTGTGGAGTCACAGCTCACAACAACCTCCAACTCCTGGGCTTAGGCGACTCTCCTGCCTCAGCCTCCCGAGTAGCTGGGACTATAGGCACCTGCCACAACGCCTGGCTATTTTTTGTTGCAGTTTGGCCCGGGGCCAGGTCTGAACCTGCCACCCTCGGTATATGGGGGCTGGCGCCCTACTCACTGAGCCAAAGCCGCTGCCCTATATATTTATTTTTATAGTAGTAACATTTATTCAGATTAAGAGAAACAAATGTAGACACACAGGTGATGTGGGCTCACAGGTTGCCAGTGCTTGTAGACAACCTTAGATGCTAACTATGAATAATTGTGAGAAAAGAAATAGGGCAGTAAGTTGTATATGTAACTTGTCTATATGACACATGGATGAACCAGATGTTTCTGCTGACCCAGGTTTAGTGGATCTGCGCCATGTCTGGAGCAGGTCAAACGACACAACACAAACACACAAGACTCCCCAGGACTGAGGAGATGACCTGCAGAAGGGCCTAGCTTGTGGGGCGCTTTGCAAAGGATCCTCCAAAGGAATACCCTCCTCACTTTTTAGCTACTGGTTTTTGTTTCTGTGGACTGAGAGGAGTCCTAGTGGTGTGAGTGGAGTTCCCACACCCACTGCCCCCTGGAAGGTGGGTTATGGTGCCAACGTCTCACCGCCTTGGCTCAAGGAGTTGATCCCAGCCCCAAAGCAGCTAATTTGTCGGCTGGCCTCTATCTCCAGAGGTGAACTGGTGTGAGGTGTGTGCCCAGCCAGAGGAAAGGTAACTATCTGAACAATTGGATTCTTTTTTGTGGGGATCTGAATTTGAGATCTGTGGAAGCTGTCACTTGTTCCTAGTCGGGGCAGAGAGTATCCATGACCAAGCAGAGGTTGGAGTATCTGGGTCCCCCTAATAAGCCCCAGCTCAAGGACTAGTAGACACCCTCTGTTGGAAAGTAGTTAAAGAAAATGTCCCTCCAATCCACTTGCCCTCATATAGATCCCCAAAGTGCCACTGGCCGCTCTAGCATAATCTCACATAGGTGGCCTTGACTGGTCGCTAGAAAGATGAGTTTAAAGCTGACAGGCTTTCTGCTAAGCTGACAATCCCCCCTCCCCCACTTTTTTAAAGACAGGGTCTAGCTTTCCTGCCCTGGGTGGAGTGCTGTGGTGTCACAGCTCACAGCAACCTCAAACTCTTGGGCTCAAGTGATTTCTCTTGTCTCAACCTCCCACTGTAGTCACAGGGGACTATAGCGTCCCCTTTTTAAAAAATAAGTATTTTGGCTCGGCGCCTGTGGCTCAATCGGCTAAGGCGCCAGCCACGTACACCTAAGGTGGTGGGTTCTAGTCCCTAGCCCGGGCCCGCCAAACAACAATGATGGCTGCAACCAAAGAATGGCTGGGCGTTGTGGCGGGCGCCTGTGGTCCCAGCTACTTGGGAGGCGGAGGCAGGAGACTCGCTTGAGCCCAGGAGTTGGAGGTTGCTGTGAGCTGTGATGCCATAGCACTCTACCCAGCTTGAGGCTCCGTCTCAAAAAAAAAAAAATAAGTATTTTGCACTCCTGAGGCTGACAATTTTATTTTTTTTGTGTGTGAGAATTATACTTTATTATTTATATATATATATATTTTTTTTTTGCCCACACCCCCTCGCTCCTTCTCAGTCTGATCTCCCCCTCCCCCATGCCCCACCACGTCATTAATTGTCTTCATATCAAAGTTCAATACAGAGGATTCTTACTCCTCCATTCCTGTGATGCTTCACTAAGGATAATGTGTTCCACCTCCATCCAGGTTATTACAAATGCTGTGAAAATCTTCATTTTTTTTGATGGCTGAATAATACACCATAGTGTACATATACCACAGCTTACCAATCCATTCCTGTGTTGAAGGACATTTAGGCTGTTTCCACGTTTTAGTGATTGTAAATTGGGCTGCAATAAACAGCCTAGTGTAAGTGTCTTTGTAGTAAAAGTTTTTTTTTTCTTCTGGATAGATGCCCAATAGTGGGACTGCAGGATCAAATGGGAGATCTAGGTTGAGTTCTTTAAAGTTTCTCCATAGTTCCTTCCAAAAAGGTTGTATTAGTTTGCAGTCCCACCAGCAGTGCAAGAGCGTTCCTTTCTCTCCACATCCACGCCAGCATCTACAATTTTGAGTTTTTGTGATATAGGCCATTCTCACTGGGGTTAGATGATATCTCAGGGTGGTTTTAATTTGCATTTCTCTAATAATTAGAGATGAAGAGCACTTCTTCATATAGTTAGTAGCCATTCACCTATCAGCTTTAGAGAAGATTCTGTTCATCTCTCTTCCCCATTGATGTATGGGGTTGTTGGTTTTTTTCTTGTAGATTAATTGAAGTTCTGCATAGATCCTGGTTATTAGACTTTTGTCAGATTCAAAAAATGCAAATATCCTCTCCCATTGAGTAGGTTGTCTATTTGCTCTGGTTATTGTCTCCTTTGCTGTACAGAAACTTTTCAGTTTCATAAGATCTCATTTGTTTAGTATTTCTGTTGTTGCTATTGCCGTGGCAGTCTTCCTCATAAAGTCTTTCCCCAGGCCAATATCTTCCAGTGTTTTTCCAGTTCTTTCTTTGAGGATTTTGTCATTTCATGCCTTAGATTTAAGTCCTTTATTCATCTTGAATCAATTTTTGTGAGTGGAGAAAGGTGCGGGTCCAGTTTCAGTCTTTTACATGTAGATATCCAATTCTCAGAGTCCCATTCTGTTACACTGTAGAGTGCTGTGGCATTACAGCTCACAGTAACCTCAAACTCTTGGGCTTAAGCGATTCTCTTGCCTCAGCTTCCCAGG
>CAUYQV010020747.1:0-13424 GCA_963574575.1 Galagoides demidoff | reverse complement strand
AAAACAATAACTGAGAAAATGACATGAAGGCTGTGTTGATCAGTTTGATGGAAGTATTTCGGATTGCATGTGAAAACCCCACACTGTACCCCAGAAGTGCATTAATGTACATAGTTACCATTCAATAAAAAAAAATAATAATAATTTTTGCTTGATCCTTATTCTTTCAAGGTGTTTATATTCTGATTATTCCCACTGCCACATATTTAAATTCCAGATCGATGAGGCACCGTAAGGTTTATTGAGCCTCTTTCTCCTTTATCTTTTCTTTATTCTTTTAACTTATTTTTGCCCTTCATGCTTCCACTTTGCACAAGAGAAATAAAAACCATTTTCGTAGCTTGTGACTCCGACCCTTTGCATGGTTAGACTTTGACGTTTCTTCTCTCGCCTCTTTTGCTGATCTTCATCTCACGATCTTGTTCTTTTCCTCCCACTGCCAAATGTAACTCAGTAAGCTTGAAATGATATTAACATACTTGTTTTGAAATAAGGGAGAAAGAATCGGAAAAAAACAAAACACCCAAAGCTGGTTTTCTGATTGCTTTGTGGAACATTTGGTGCTGTTCAACATCTCATTTGATTCTCCAAAATGTTAATCAAGAATTCAAGAATTACAAATGAGATGCTTTATCTATCGTATGAGGACCAGCTCAAGCATCTGCCCGGACGCTGCAAGTGAGCTTGCTGGCTTTGTACCTGATCGCCAAAATCTGTCTGTTGCGAATTTAGTGTTCTGGACACATCTAGCCTGGACATTTTATGTGAATGTGATATTGGTGGCTAGATGCTGATTTCCTGCCGCTGTTATTATAATTTTTGGTTTTAGGAAGAAATAGCCAAAAAGCACTTCCTCTTATCTCCCCTTGTCCACCATGCCGTATGGAGTCCATTGGCCAGCATGCTGAAGTTATGTAAGCTGATGTCTCTGGCCTATTTTGAGCCGTTGAGATGTCAGAGTTGGAACGGTAAAGCTATCTCTGACAGAGGTCACTCTAGGATTGATGGCAGATTGAGTAATCAATTTCCTAGGATTGTTTGAGACTGGGGAGGTTCCCAGGACAAAGGAATTTAAGTTTTAAAATCTAGAAAGTTCCAAGCAAATGGGATGAGTGATTGGACTCAACCCCCGGTTCCTGTTCCTCAGCCCTTATCAACCTTATTCCCACTTTTGTGTATGACCCTCTCTAGTCATTTATTCTTTCCTTTCACAAACTTTCAAAACCTCAACCCCCAACACAGGATCAACCTAGGATTTGGGGTAATCAGATTGCAGGGGAAAGCTGTAAAGTGCTTCCTCTCCCCACTCCCCCAAGTCTAACTCCTAGGGAAGGAATGTCTACTTAACCAGTTGCTGCTGTAGACCTCACACAGTTGGCTGGGGCTGAATCTCTTACCAGCATTGACTGGCCCTCACTGCTGTCTGAGAGGCACGTTTCCAGAACTGACTCACTTTTGAAACCAATGTTAGTTCCCTGGAGGGCCCTTCCCTTCTCCCAGTTCCCTAACGTAGGAGGCACAACTCCCAGCCCAGTGTCTGCCCTTAGTGGTCCATGCCAGCCTTTTGCAGCTGGCGATCACTCATCCTGAGGACAGCTCTTTTGGGAGTCCACATGGTGCAAACTCAGTTACCTTCCTTGGTGGTCCACTCCAAGGAAACACCGTGTACATAGGAATCCTTCACAGAGCTGGATAGGGGTGCACGCCTCTCTCAGGCCTCTCACCAGCCTGCCAATTCTGATTCTCTTCTTCAGAAACAGGTGAGCAAGTGCAGTGCCTATGCAAAAATCCAGTGAGGGGATGGGGTACAAAGGCTCCCTTCTTGTGCGTGTCCCCACCCGCTACCACCCATAATAAAGATTTTCACAAAACCCTCTCCCTTTCTTGGCTGTAATTGAAGGAAGGAAATAGAGGAACCCTTCACCACAAATCCTGCAACCCCCACATGGCCAGTGGAAGAACCCTTCTCCTTCCTCAGGTGGGGGGCAGGGGGGTTCTCTGACATCTTTGGATCCGTAGGGCAGTGGTTCTCAACCTTCCTAATGCCTCCTAATGCCGCAACCCCTTAATACAGTACATGTTGTGGGAACCCCCAACCATAAAATTATTCTTGTTGCTACATCATAACTGTAATTTTGCTACTGCTATGAATTGTAATGTAAATATCTGATATGCAGGATGTATTTTCATTGTCACAAAGGGGTCACAACCCACAGGTTGACAACCGCTGCCCGAGGGAGAAGTTTAACTCTTTATAGGTTCACTTACAGCCTGTTTGCTGGTGCCAAGTTTCAAGCTCCCAGAACAGACACATTAGCACCAGAAGAGCTCATTCCCAAGTTGGAATGTGATATTAAAAACAAGCATGCAACTTAGGATGAGGAAACTTGACATCCTGAGCACCACCCCCGTCATCAGATGCTCTTTGGTCATGGTGCCAGCTCCCTTCCCTGTACACCTGTAGGACCCAAGCCCAATATTCAGCTTCATGTGTATTCTGTTTATCTCTAATAAAGTCTATTTTCATTTTGCATGTCTTCCCCTTTGGCTAAAGACCCACCGCTGGGCAGTGTCTCCTCATTCATCTGCATTATTTAATTATCTCTTGTCCTTATTTTGCTCTGGGTGCAGAATTTTCATGGTGATGGAGGCGTGACTACCGGATGGAGCTTCATCCACGACTTGCGCCCATGCTAGTTCCAGCCAGGTGAAGCAAAGCAAGGCAAAGCTCGCCCACGTGCTGCTTGTGTTAGCACCAAAACACCACAGTGTGGAGGAGCACAGAGCGCGGAGGAGATGTCCTAACAGCTCTTGGTTCTCATATTTCTAACCTGCCCTCTTAACCTGTTGGTGACATGAATGTTCATCTTTGGCCCTGACAATTCCCTGTGTACAATACGCACCTCACTGGCTCTTCGCGCTCGTCTCCATCCATTTCCTATCCTCCTGCCTACACCCGACTATTCTCCGTGCCTCACATGCAGGGAGGCAACACCAACACCAATCTTTTAGGCGGGGTTCAGCCCCACCCTCTGGGCTCCCCCTGCACTTCCCACACTAAGACGATCTGTGCCCCTCTGTGACTCGATGTCCGACCCAGTTATCTGTCAGGTTCTCTGTAATCCCAGCAGCTGACACTCCGGGGGGGGGGGGGGCATTCAGTAAGTGTTTCTCACCTGAAAGGGGTAATCTGCTATTTACTGTGGATTTCCCATCAATAAAGTCTTTTGATTTTCTCTCTTTTTTGAGACAGAGTCTTACTTTATAGCCCTCCATAGAGTGCTGTGGCATCATAGCTCACAGAAACATCAACTCTTAGGCTCAGGAATCTTTTTGCCTCAGCGTCCCAAGTAGCTGGGACTACAGGTGTCCCCACAACACCCAGCTAGTTTTTTTAGAGATGAAGTCTCACTCTTTCTCAGGCTGGTCTCAAACACCTGAGCTCAGGCAATCCACCTGCCTCAGCCCCCCAGAGGCTGGGATTACAGGTATGAGCCACCTCGCCCAGCATCAATAAGGTCTTTTATACAGGAAAAACAGAAATAAGAAACATCATTAGCTAAGCAACTACTTAGATACCTGTTCTTCTATTCTTGGATGGCTTAGTGAGATGGTTGAGTAAGTCTGCATTTGGAAAATAAAGAAACTCAAGCTCAAAGAAGTAGACAAAAAAGAAGAAGAAGAAGTAAAGTAGACAAAAAAAAAAAGTAAAGCGACAACTTGTAGGTGTGAAGCTGAAATGCATAGAAGACTGTTTGGCTCCAGAGTCTGGGATCTTTCTAGTATGCCTTAAAAAAAAAAGAGACAGAAGGAAGAAAAGAAAAATAAGAGGAACAGCACAGCTGTGCTCATGTATTAAAGATGTTTTTCCCTGGTTTGTTTGCAGTAAGAATGCCAAAAAAGAGTATAGAGTGGGAAATATAACCCCCTAACACTGACAGCAGAGCCCTACAGGGAGGCAGGTGTCATCTCCAGGGCCCCTATGCGTCCCCCCAACCCTGCTCACACTCAAGGCTCCTGTCTGGACAGCTGGACACACTTCTGAACATGCAGCCAAAGCTCAAGCTGGCCCATTCTCCCCACTCCCTCCCTCCCATGGAGCTGCACTGGTTACCTTGGGTTCCACAGACCATCGGGAATATGCTGATATTGGGTGCACATTCTCCAGCTCAGTCCAGCTTTGCTTCTTGCTATCAGAGCAAAGACAGCCACTGACTGTTGGCATGGACTTACGTACCTTCCTAATGCACTGCCAGGGTGCTGTCATGGGGTCCCATCATTGCCACAGTCGCTCACAGATGAATCTCAGCTAGGGGAGTGCAGTTGACAGCTGATTGAAATGATTTGTATTCAGCAATCGTTTGGATGATAAATACTTATTAGGTGTTATCTGGCCACCAATATTTGCTTGAAAAATGTCAAGCATCATCCTTTGCAAAGTACCTAAGTTCAAAGACCTGAGAGACTTTGATAAACTATAGCTCCTGATAAATCTGGAAGGAATTAGATTCAGAGGACAGGCTGGGATATCAGACTACCCAGGTCAGTCATTTACTCCCCAGGCAACATGGGACAGTTTCCTGATGTGTAACATATGACCAATTAGAGTTCCAGTCCTTATGATTGAATCACAATGATCAGGTGAGATAAGAATCAGAAGACCCATTATTAGCATGTATTCGGCTCCTGGGTAGCACTGAATAAATGTTAACAAAAACATCACTGTTATCATCACCTCTCCCCAAATTTGAAGAATAATTTATGGCAACTCATGGATCTGTAAAGCCTCCACTATGGAAACTTCGTTGTTACTGACACTAGTCACAGACATCACTGTTTGCCAGTTATCTCAAACACACTTTTCCACATTCAGGCGCTACTAATTTGCTGCCATTCAATTTAATAATTCAGTTTGAGTCAAATGGAGAAAAATGGAACAAAAGACAGGAACGCATTTCAAGCAGTATGTATAAGGTAGACAAGTTCATTCAATCTAGCCCCAGGGAGCTTTAAAGCTGGGAATTCCAGCACAAGATATAAAACTCTAAAGCATTAAAAGAAACTTAAATGACGATATCTAACTACCTCTTTCAGGTGACAAAAACTGATGATAGTCAGGATTAAAGATATTATACCATTGACAAAGCATAGATGCTCCTTGTTTTTTAGGTGTCTTGCTTTGTTGTTGTTGTTGAGTAGAGTGCTGTGGCATCATCATAGCTCACTGTCACCTCAGACTCCCGGGTGCAAGCGATCCTCCTGCCTCAGCCTCCCCAGTAGCTCTGCCTACAGGTGTGCACCATGATGCCGGGCTGTATATATATATATTTGTGTGTGTGTGTGTGGAAACAGGGTCTCACTCTTACTCAGCCAAGTCTCGAACTCCTGACCTCAAGCAGTCCTCCCACCTCAGCTTCCCAGAGTGCTAGGATTACAGGTGTGAGCCACCATACCCAGCTGGTCTTTATTTTTTAGACAGACTGGAAATGAGGCTGGTACAGCAAGTATTCCCAGCAGAAAGAAATGCCAGTAAGTACCAAGAAGATTCAGTCTCAGCTGCAGTATGGGCCTGTGTTTACACTAGATAAGATGAAAAATTTTATTTCTAATAGAATGCATGTTCAGAGCAAGTCTGTTTCCTTGGTAACCTCACCTATTGGGTAAAAAATGTGCATTTTAGCCCAAATTATTATTGTGTCTGTACTTAGTTGGAGAGGAGGCCCCGCTGAAAGCCTCAGACGGCAGGGCCACCTCCTGCCTTCGTATTTGTACTAGCACACGGTCTTATGCTGCCTTCAGTAAAAATAATGACTATTTTTTCCACAGCAGAAGTGTCTTGAAGCTATAACTCCGTGCTTTCTATCAGAAATTCAGAACTGCTATCAGAATAAATTCCACTCAGATGATTATGGTCATTAAACACTTTGTAATGAACAAGTAAGAAAACAGGATAAATGGGGTGGGAAAAAGTCTCAGAAGCCAAAAGGACAAGTTCTCAGAGTAACTTGTTCTCAGGGAACTTTCTTTAGTGTATGTGGAGAAAAACAGCAAAAAAAAGTCCCTAGATGCTCATCCATTGCTGTCTCTCTGGAAGTGTTTAAAGCCACTGTGTTCACTGAATGGTCCCAGAACATGGGCAGCTGGACGGTGTCCTGCTGGGTATGCTGAAGCCCTCTCGGGGCTGCTAGAAGCTGGCACATGGAGCCACATGAACACAGCATGGGCTTTATTCGTGCCAAGGAAACAAGTGACCCCTTCTCTCAGTAGGTTATATCCTCAGGACTGGCATTTGGTCACAGATGGGCAGTGTTCATTTCATGGAAACCTTACTCCTATCACCCCGAGGGGTGACACACATTCCGTTCCAGACTCTCACATGGGGTGACACACATTCCATTCCTGACTCTCACATGGGCCAGGACAATTCACACTTGTTTAATACAAAACACAATAACTCCGAGGAACACAAATAACCTCTTAACCTATTCCAAGGATCTATCTGTGTGGTACCTTTTGGTCTGAAACCCAGGGAGGGTCAAGGAGGCCTCACATTGTACTGTAACCTTGTACATTTGTATTAGGAAAAGGCCTAGCAAGAGTAACTGCTCTTCAATGATAATTTTTTTTCCAGGGGAGATGGAGGGGGCTTGTCACAAATATTAATCCTAATTTAACCTTTGGAAACGATCTTACTCAAATCTAAGAGTGGAGAGATGGTTCTGAAAAGAAGGGAACACCACTGAAGCTCTCTGAAGTCTGAATTTTCATTGGGGGTTAGAAAAAAATAAAAAAAAAAAACCCTTATCTATTGCTGAGTGAGAATAAAATATCTTGATGTCATTCATTTTAATCTCTGCAACCCCTCTTGGGAAAGGGTAGAATATTTAGCATTTTTCTGGGTCTAGAATGTCCCATTCTAGAGACATTTTTAAGTGTCTGTGGCCTGCAGGAAAGAGACTCTCCCCAGAGGACAGGCTGCGGTCCTGCCTGAAACTGGGCTGTGAACTGACCCTCTCATCACATTATCCATCTTCAGTCCTAGGACTCAGTGTTCCAAGATGCTCGCAAGCCTAATTCCATTACCCAAATGCCACTTTGGCCAAAATCCCCATTTGCCTAAAAGATGTTTCTTTCCTGGTCAATGGCCCCTTCACTGGCACATAATTTAAAGCCTTGGAATTTTATAGGGAAAAGCCATAGGGTTAATGTAAGAGTCCCTTGAGGTTTGTGAGAATGCAAATTTCTTCCATAAATACTTGGCATTCAAATGATGGCTCCAGCTATGTAAGTTTGGAACGGGTCTGAAGTAATTACTTAAGAGGTTCCTGATTTGGAAACTGCATAATTTCCAAACTTTGCTAGGCCTTTTCCTAATACAAATGTACAAGGTTACGGTACATTCTAATATATCCCCATGCAAAAGAGTAAAACTGGACCCCTACCTCACACCATATACAAAAGTTAATTCCAAATGGATCCAACACTTAAATATAAGAGCTAAACCTATTAAAAAGGAATATAGATATGGACCTTGGTGGGCTTGGATTAGGCAATGGTTTCTTAGATATTACACCAAAAACACAAATAAGGAAAAATTGCTAAACTGAACTTTATCAAAATTTAAAAATTTTACGTATCAAAAGTCACAATCAATCAGGGAAATGAAAAGATACCTCACAGCGTAAGAGAAAACATGTGTAAAGCAAAACATGACAAAGATCTAGTGTGCAAAATATACAAATAAAAATTTCTGTATGTCAACATAAAAATATAAATAGCACAGTGTTAAAATTAGCAAAAGATTTGAATAGATATTACTCCAAAGATATTCAGATGGACAATAAGCATATAAAAAGATGATCAATATTATTAGGCATTAGGGAAATACAAATAAAAACCTCAATGAGATACCACTTCATACCTACTGGGTGACTAAAATTTAAATAGCAACAAATAAATCCACCAAAAACCCAGTAATGAAAAAGTATTGGCAAGAATGTGGACATACTGAAACCCTCATACACTCCTGGTCAGAATGAAAAAAAGCCCAGTTCTGTGGGAATCAGTTGTGCAAATAATGGTAAGAGTTACTATAGAGTCCAACAATTCTGCTCCTAGATATCTAACCAAGAGGATTGTGGAAATGTGTGTTCAAACAAAACTTTTCACACAAAGGTTAATGACAGCATTCTTCACAATAACCAAAAAGTGTGAACAACCCAACTATCTACCAGCTGATGATTGTAAATAAATAGCATACTTAAAAAGCATTCAGTCACATCACTAGCACACCTAAACCACAACTTCACCTATGGGTCTGAGGAATGAAAGTTGGTTGAATAAATGATTAACCCACCAAGGTCTGCAAATAGATGACGTTTCTGCTATCACTCAGGGACATAACAAGGTCGACTTTTGCACTGGGTAAACTTTGGACCAAATGCCCTCAAAAATCATTTCCAATTCGTAAATTCCATGAGAGTAAGAAATGTATAATACTCTAGTTGTAGAAGTCAGGAAGTTTCTATTCCTTCAGGGCAAACAAGAAAGGTCAGTCATGAAATTGCAATCAGAAAGCTGTTTCTTTCTAGAAAGGAAGTGAAAAGTCCTCCCAATTCCCTATTCCAACTTGTTGTTTACAACAACATAAATGAGCCTTGTTTTTGTACTTTTCTCCAAAAGAACATGTCTCTAAAATTCTCAGAATGTACATATGAGCTTTCTTTTGCTTGTTTTTTTACCTCCCCCCCCCAACGCTCCCAAGAAATACCCCAAGGACGGCAAGAATCTTCAGGATATGAACTGTGGTCTTTTACAATATTTGATACTCTTCCAGTTCTGCTTTGAATCTTTGACCTCAATGGGAAAAACAGAAACCCTTTGTTTCTACCAAGATGCAGAAATAGGTTTTCAGATTGTGCCATCTTCTGGTCAAATTTGGAAACGGTGGGACAGATTCCTTGCTTGCCTTCATGGCTGGGACAGTATCGAGGACACGAGGACAGGTCTGCCTCCCAGGCCTCTATGGAGGTAACAACTTGAACCACATTCCAATTAAACCAGGAGAACATTTCAAAAGTTCAATGCTTATTTATTTAGAAGCACGTTTCTTCTAAAGAGCAATTACTCACTATGCACAAATGCAGGTTCAACCTCTGGAGTTGGGAACCAACGTAGGAACTTTCTCAGAGGTTCTTAGCTGTTAATGTCACCAAACCTACGATGAGTCATTTATTTTTCAATTGTCTAAACTGCTTTCAGGACTCTAGTAAAGAGGGATTGAGAAAGAGAGAGGGAACAAGTTCCAGGATCTGAAATCCACACTGAAGTTATTATGACCAAAGACTGAGTGAAGAAAGGTGCCAAGGACCCTTCCAGAGAAACCCATTCATTCAGTCCCTCGAGCCCCTGTGTGGAACCCTTCTACAAGTAAGCCACCAGGATGCCTTCCTCTAGTCCAGTGTTTTTCAACCGTTTTTGCCTCATGGTCCCCAGTACCACTTAAATTATGTTGATGAAATATATATATATACACATACCGTGCTTTGAACTGCTTTCTAAAATAATTTAGTTAATGGTCTTTTAAAAATTTTCATAGTGCACCAGTTGAAAACCACTACTCTATACAAACAAAAGATAGAAGGACCCTGACCAGATTTTCCTAAACCCCAATCTTAATTAAAGCTGGTATCTGGGAAGTAAGAAGAGAGGAGGGAAGATTAACCCAGAAAGAGTCCTGTAAATACTAATGAACTTTCTCTCCGGGCTCAAAAGAAATCTGATTGAATCTTCCATGCCAGGCTTTTCCAGAGAAGGAAGATGGTTTTACCCAGGAGGGAGACAGTCCCATGTCTGCCTGGTAATTAAGCTACAAGGAAGACCAAAACCTTAAGAGGCATAGCCAAGACCCCCGAGTCTTACAGCAGAAGCAAATGGACTCCAACCCCAGGGTACATCCCATTGGCAGATTCAATCCAGCTCTGAGGCCCTGGAATGCCTGAAACCTCCCCTTCTCTGCTCTATCTCTCTCTCTCTTCTTTTATTTCACATTAATGTGAGGATATAAAAACCTGGATTACAATATTTGCATTTGTTAGGTAGAGGCCCTCTCGTAGTGGTGTCCCATACCCAAGAGGGGTGCCATATGGCCCTACATTGTGCCCATCAGGTGGGAGCACACCATTTCCTCTCCCTTCTCTCCTCTCTCCCTCCCCTCCTTCCACCTCCTCCCAACTTGACTTGAGTCTTTTTCTTATGTGGGTGTGTATTAGATCATCAACTGGCTTCAGATTAGTATGGAGTATGTAGCAAATACATTGAATATTTGTTTTTCCCTTCTTGTAATAATTTACTGAAAAGAAGGTGTTTCATCTCCATCTGGGTTAACAGAAAAGATGTAAAGTCGCCATCATTTTTATGGTGGAATCAAGAGGAGAGGAAGAGAGAGGAGCTAGAATATCCTTCATTCTTTCCTGGGATGGGCAGCTTTCAGCAGGATGAAATCTACCAGCTCGTTTTGAATCTGAGATAGCCTGGGTTGCAATACACGCTCACGGCTGATCCCTAAACATAGTGCCTTTCAGAAGCTGAAGGGTCACCACCCTCAGTGCCACTTCTAGGCCCAGACAGCTGGCACAAGGCACACATTTTCAAATACAACCAAGACTTTTTGAAAAAGATATTTTTAAAAAATATTAAATATCTTTAAAACAACAGAAAAATGGCATCAGGAATTAAGTTATTCTCTATGAAACACATCCATATAGGTTTATTTTTAAAAGAAGAAACATGATTTGAAAACATTCACACACAGGCTCAAATATGTACCTGATGTGTCTTTAGAAGGGTCCTTGGACCATGTCTGTTTACTACTCAACACAATTTTGTATTGAAACTTGAATCTGTAGTTTTTTCAAGAATAGATATTTGGCCAGGAGAACTGGATCTTAAGGTACAGCATTCCCCAAAGTGTATTCCTTGGGACATCAATCCCTCAAGATGTTTGACACAAAAGGTATCTGCAGTCAACAAACCGGAGAGAGACTCTGTGATATATCTGTCTTCAAGGAGACTTACAATGCATGTGAGCTCCTGAAGAACCCGAGAAATCTGGAAGTAAAGGGATAGCAGATTAAAATCTGCTCAATGTTAACATTTTTAAATTTTATTGGCCAAGAAATACTGATGCAGAGAAATAGCTACTAGACCTCAAGGACCCAGTGCCCTACAGTAAAACACATCATCGGAAACTGCCCATAAAACAAGCAGGTGTGTGAGGTTTTGTTGTTTATGTGATGACTTATGGGTTTCAAAACGAAGATCAATGCCCCGTGGCTGTATAACTGAAAACAGCCCTGTACCATGAGAGGAGATACTACAGTCTGGGAGCCGCTGAGGACCTGTCTGGATCACCACCCCCACCCTCCGCCAAGGGCTAAGCCTTTGCCAGTAACAACTGAGTTCCAGGAAAGGAAGGCACAGCTTGTATTAATGGCAACAGACAAAAAATCAGCTTCACCACAAATCATTTAAGAAGTGAATCAACCCAGGGTTATCTGAAGAACTAGGTTCTAACATGAATACTGTCTTGGCTAAATCTCTTAGGATTACTCTTCCAAGAAGGGTTGGGTTTTTATCTCTTCTCTGTAAATAAAATCTACCTCTTCTCTGTAAATAAAATCAGAAAATATTGATTGCAGTGGCTTCCAACGGCCCCTCCAACCTTACAAGTTCGTAATGCTTAAAAACTGGAAAAATGAAATCCATCACATTCTCCCTTTTTGCTGCCTTCCCGGGAATTTTAACTTGGAAAGAACCTCTTTGTATGTTTTCCATACCAGACATAACTACTTTTTATTTCCGTGTTACTGTTATAGGACCTTGTATTTCTTGATTTGTGGGAAGGGGACAATCGTGCAGCCACATAAACTTCTCGGGATTCATAGATAGGTGTCCCTTGCTGACACCAGTTAAAAGTTGAGCAAATCTCCCTTGGTGAAACTTGATTTGCTTTGCCCCTCCAGAGTCATTAATCATGAACTGGTCACATCTTCCTTCCCACCGGACCTGCATCTCCCACAGAGAATTCCTCTGCAAGGATTTGGTTCTCCATTATTTTGCTACTTGAAGCAAAAAGAAAAAAAAAAAGGATTAAGCACGACCATGCCCTGGGATCCTATCCATGTTGGTCTGGGTTTCCTAAACACTGATTTACTAAGAGCCGTCATTAACCCGTGGGGAGACTTGGCACATTTGGGAGCAGAGATTCCCATCTCCTTTTGACCAAAGCCCAGCCTGAAGTGCCACCTGCCAGGGGATAGCTCTGACTGGCATGCACTTCATTTCTATAAAGATCAGAAAAAAGCACTTTAAGTTTCACAAACAGTCCTTACTTCCAGGCAAGGATGCTGGAACTAGTTTTGCCAATCCTTTTTCACTCTGCTATGGAAAAATCTGTGTGCAACCAAGGAGGCATCTGTGGTCACTTCCGCCCACGCTGACTGGAGGATCAGATGATTTCTGGTCACCAATTTCTACTACCATGGAGCATGACAAAGCAAAAAAAAAAAAAAAAATGGAGCAGGGAAGTTAAAAGGCCAAGATGAAAAATCCAAAGGCCTTCACACAAGAGTCACTGCTGTCTGTAACTTGGTAACTCTTGTATTAATACAAATTTCGAAGATATCTTTGGGCTTTGTCCAATCTGAGTCCCTACCTGTCTCCAGAGACTTGGGTAATTATGAATATAGATACGCCCATTGAATTGGTAATGTTGAGCCGGAAAGGAAGTAACTGGAAGTAGCTACTTGGAAGTGGCTTAAGGTGACCAGATGTCCCGCTTTTGGCGGGACAGTTCCAATTTCTAACAATTTGTCCAATGTCCCGCAGTGTTTTTAAAAAGTCCCAATTTTTGGACTCACCTCTTGCTTCTTACATCGGAGTGTGTCTCGGACTTGTCCACTGCGGCCATTTGGGGGTATTTTTCGGGCATAACATTTTGGTGCATTGGCCGGGAAAAATCTCCCAAACCTCCACCGCGGACCAGCTCCGACGCCACCCCGGAGGTGAGTTTGGTATGTGTTGTAAGTTGTGTGTGTCGCCTTGAATTGTGCAGTAGTTTGGTGTTTCTTTTAGTTTCCGTCTGTTTCTGTCTATTCCCTGACGAGCGGGGTTAGGCTCGGTTTCCCCTGACGAGTGGGGTTAGGCTCGTGTGTCTTCTCACTGATGTCCTGTGTTCATTGTTTCCTGTGTCCTGACTGTCTGAGTTGAATAGTTTCTTTAGATTGTGGTTCTAAGTGTTGTAAAGAGTGTAAGTTCAGGGCCTTTTTTTCAAGGTCCTAGTGAATGATTGGACCCGCCTGCGGACATGTGAGGCTGCCAATTATTACAGCTGGGTCCCAGGCCTTTTCTATCAAGGCACTATT
>CAUYQV010020746.1:0-10834 GCA_963574575.1 Galagoides demidoff | reverse complement strand
ATGGCTGCAACCAAAAAATGGCCGGGAGTTGTGGCGGGCGCCTGTGGTCCCAGCTACTTGGGAGGCGGAGGCAGGAGACTCGCTTGAGCCCAGGAGTTGGAGGTTGCTATGAGCTGTGATGCCTACCCAGGGGGATAGCTTGAGGCTCCGTCTCAAAAAAAAAAAAAAAAAAGAAGTTCCCTCTCATTCTGTCCCTGAGCTCAAGTCCCTGAGCATGTCTTGTGACTAAGTAGGACTGTTCTCTTCAGTCGGCACCATCCAGGGCGTATGTTTCTCAGGATCACATCAGGCAGCCAGTCCAAAAGGATTGGGTGCCTAAGAGAGGTAAGATTCTAAACAGCACCCTCCTTGTACTGAATGTGTCAAGCTCTACGGAAGTCTTTGTCTTTGGTTTATCTTGCCTATTTCTGAGAGTGAATTTTGGAGAATCTTGGAATGGCTTTCTCTGAGCACTCTCCAGCCTAAACCTGAAAACTTACCGCCTGGGCTTTTCATGAAGAGGCATTGAATTGAGTCATTTTTGGAATAAATATACCATTGACATTTCTAATTTTTACTGATCAAAAGATGGATCCTTTTAACGAAAAGCTTTCTAATAAAAGAAATTTTAGAGATCTGTTATTTTAAACAATTGCCTTATTGTATTAATAGAGAAAGTAAAATAAAGACACATAACGCTGTGACTAGCCTTTATAATTCTCTTGACAAAACTGAAGAGCAAATATCTGCACTAAAACAAAGATAAGAATCATTTGAATACTGTCCCTACGGAATAACGGCAGAGGCCAACTTACCTTGCAGTCAAATGGCTAAAGTTCTGTCTTTTCATCTCAGCCACCTAGGTTTGATCCCTGCGCAGGAATGAGGCTGTTCTGCTTTTCTATTTGTGTAACTTTCACCATTCACTGATTCTCTTTTCTTCTGTGCACAGCTTTTGCTGCCCTGTATTCTGCCAAGGTATACAGAACTCTTAGACATGTATAAATGGTCAGCTAAGAAACTGGGACCCCAGAAAATATGGCTGGACAGAAAATATGGGTGACATCTTCCTTAAGACAAGTAAGACTTTTTTTTCCTTAGAACTGCTTTTGTGCCTTTTCAGGATCTTGTAAAACTGTTCTCCACCTCTTTAGAGACACCTCTTGCTTCCTTGATTAAGACATAACCTTAGTTAAGGCCTATTTGTTTCACTGAAAAGGGGACGTCAGTTAAAAGTTCAAAAGCAGCTTGGCACCCATAGCCCACACTGGGGCTGGCAGGTTCGAACCTGGCCAGGGCCCACTAAACAACAATGACAACTACAACAAAAAAATAGCTGGGTTGTGGTAGGTGCCTGTAGTCCCAGCTACTTGGGAGGCGGAGGCAAGAGAATCACTTAAGCCCAAGAGTTGGAGGTTGCTGTGAGCTGTGACTCTACAGTACTCTACTGAGGGTGACATAGTGAGACTGTCTCAAAAAAGAAAAAAAAAGTTCAAAAGCAAAAATGTCACCTGTTTGTCCCAGCTAAGTCTGCTCCACTCATCTTCACTGCTCCCTACTCCTTCCTCTTTGTCAATCATGGGGTTTTGGCCAATCAAAGATGGCCAATTGTTTAAGCTGGTTAAGGCAAATGCCCAGCTGTAATCAATTCCACTGTTTCTATACCTCACTCTCATTTTCTTTCTTTTTTTTTTTTTTTGAGACGGAGCCTCAAGCTATCCCCCTGGTAGAGTGCCATGGCATCACAGCTCATAGCAACCTCCAACTCCTGGGCTCAAGCGAGTCTCCTGCCTCCGCCTCCCAAGTAGGTGGGACCACAGGCGCCCGCCACAATGCTCGGCCATTTTTTGGTTGCAGCCATCACTGTTGTTTGGCGGGCCCAGGCTGGGGATTCGAACCCGCCACCTTAGGTGTACGTGGCTGGCGCCTTAGCCAACTGAGCCACAGGCGCCGAGCCCACTCTCATTTTCTGTATGTCATTTTCTTTTTTCTGTGCATGAATCTTTTTCAGTATTAGAGTATGTGTGAAACTGTTCTGGTTCTGGTGCACAGTGTTTTTTCAATTTCAAATTAATGTCAGAATACAAACAATTGGGTTACAATGTTTGCATTTGTTAGGTAGAGTCACTGTGTAGTTGTGTCCCATACCCAGGTGTGCCATATACCCTGATATTGTGCCCATTAAGTAGGGGTACACCAATCCCCCTCCCTTCTCCCCTCTCCTCCTTTCTTGCCCCCCATCTTGAATTGAATTTTCTCTTGTGTGAGCATGTATTAGATGATGTACTGGTTTTATATTAGTATTGAGTACATTGGATACTTGCTTTTCCATTCCTGTGATATTTTACTAAGAAGAATGTGTTCCAATTCCAAAAGATGTGTTTCAACTACAAAAGATGTAAAGTTTACATCTTTTTATGGCTGAATAGTATTCCATGGTATACATGTACCACAGTTTGTTAATCCTTTCCTGGATTGATGGGCATTTAGGTTGTTTCCACATTTTGGCAAATGTAAATTGAGCTGTGATAAACAATCTAGTGCAAATGTCCTTATGATAAAATGATTGTTTTTCTTCTGGGTAAAAACCTAGTGATCAGATTGCAGGATCAAATGGAAAGTCTATTTTAAATTCTTTGAGGATTCTTCATACTTCTTTCCAAAGAGGCTGTATTAGTTTGCAGTCCCACCAAGAGTTCCCTTCTCTCCATTTTGATATAGGTTTCATACAATTAAAAATCATAAAGATGTTGCTCCAGAATTTGCAGCTTTGGGACTTTATGATGTGGGCTATTCTCCCTGGGTTTAGATGATATCTAAGGGTGGTTTTGATTTGCATTTCTCTGATGATTAGGGACGATGAGCATTTTTTCATATGTTGTTGACTACTTGTCCATTTTCTTCACAGAAGATTCTGTTCATGTGTTTTGCCCAGTGATGGGATTGTTTGCTCTTTTATTGCTCATTAATTTGAATTCTCTGTTTCTCTAGTTATCAACCCTTTGTCAGATTCATAACATGCAAATATCTTTTCCCATAAGGAAAGTTGCTTATTTGCTTTGCTTCTTGTGTCCTTAGATATGCAGAAGCTTTTCAGCTTAATTAAGTCCCATTTGTTTAATTTTATTGTGATTGCCACTGATTTGTTTATTTTTGTTGTGATTGCCACCGAACTCTTCATAAAATCTTTCCTGAGGCCAACATCCTTAAGAATTTTTCACACATTTTCTTCTAAGATTTCTACGGTTTCATGCCTTAGATTTAAATCCTTTTTTTTTTTTTGCTTTATTTAATAACAGTTGAATAGTTTAAATAACAGTTTCTATTTAACATTTTAAGAGGCGGTGCTTAAAGAATTACAAACATAATACTGTCAATTGGAGTGGTTATAATGATAGATTTCTTATTTATATTTTTGTATTCAGGGATTAATTAGTTTTACTTTTTATAAAAGGCTGTTCATGATTAATGTAAAAGATCTGACCCCAATATATTGACTACAAACTATTAAGTACAGTATATAAGTGGGTAAAGTAAGATCATCCCAAAGCAAAGTTCTGGGACTTAGAAAGCTTTGATTGAGATCATAGAGATGGAGTTTTAAAGATTTCGTACTGCTCACGTTTAGCAGTGTATCTTGTCCCTCAGATTGCTTCTCCTGGAAATACTTCTTATATAAAGTTGGAAAAATCAAAAGCTTTTCTTTAGCATATGAGACAATCCAGAGAGCTCTCTGACTTAAAAAAACAAAACAAAACAAGAAACCCCAAATAATCTAAACAAACAAAAAGTGCTGAGTGCTAAAACAAGCAAACTAATAGCAAAACAGACTGAATTCTACATCTTCTATTTTCAAGTAAATTTGTATTCACTGGCTGCAATTTAGAGGGAAAAACCAACCAATTTCAAATTTGTGCTTCTACTGCTAGGATTTGACATTGACTCTGGGGCAGGTGAAGTATATTTGACAAGGAGGTCCAGGCTGCAGTAGAGATTCAGTGGGAGAGTACTTGTGAGACATCATAAAAATCAGAGGGACCCTTAAAATAATTATTTTAAGGACGGACCATACTTCCTCAGAAGCCAAAGACACAAAAATATTGTATTCTACAGATCATACGTCAATTTTGTATTTCCACATGACCTTAAAGGACACGCAAAGCAAGGTAAGTTTGCATGACTTATAAGATAAAAGTAATTTCTAATTTTCTTTTTTCTGCAGTTTTTGGCCAGGGCTGGGTTTGAGCCCACCACCTCTGGCGTATGGGGCCGGTGCCCTAACCCTTTAAGCCACAGGCACCACCAATAATTTCTAATTTTAAAAAGCCCAAAAGAAAGGAATAAAGATGGATAGACAGACAAAAGAGTATTCTTCAACAACTTTTCTTCATTGTACAGGGAAATCCCCCTGAGGTAAGAATAAGAAAATTTGGCTAAGTTAGAAAATATTTCTAAATTTAACTATATTTTCCTTTAAAATCACATTTGAATTTTGATATAGGTTTCATACAATTATTAAAAATCATAAAGATGTTAAGAAGCAACCTAATGTCTTTTTTTTTTTTTGAAACAGAGTCTCACTATATTGCCCTCGGTAGAGCGCCGTGGCATCACATCACAGCTACCTCAGATTCTTGGGCTCAAGCAGTTCTCTTGCCTCAGCCTCCCAAGTAGCTGGGACTACAAGCACCTGCCACAGCACCCGGCTATTTTTTGTTGCAATTATCATCATTGTTTTAGCTGGCCCTGGCCAGGTTCAAAACTGCCAACCTCCGTGTTTGTGGCTGGCGCCGTAACCCCTGTGCTACAGGTGCCGAGCCACAACCTCAGGTCTTATGTAATTCCTTAATCACCATTACAAACCCTTGTCAGATTGGTCTACGAATGAATGATGTAATAGTTCTTAACTTACAGGGGATCTTGCTAAGCAATGAACATTTTAAAATTGTGATCCTGTTAAATAATAAAAATTACGAACCAGCCTCCTTTCTTCATTCTTTAATAAAGCATGCATGTATACTCAAAGCTTCAAACCACACTTTCCTTTGCCATTTCTCATTAAATGAATTTTTATTTTAGCATTTGCAATAGCATCATTTTGTTAGGTTATTATGAAGGAAAGACTATTTTTCCAGTAAACCATCCATATTTTTTATCCCACAGGCTGACTTTACAAAAATCACTGTTTATTTATAAAAAAAATTATAGGTTTATAATATATTATATAAAAGGAAATAGATTTTAGCACACAATTATTAAAGACAAAGAATACTCAGAAAAATTCAAATTAATCAGCATGAAAATATACCCCACTGAAGTATACTTACGTATAAAAACATATTGCTTTTGCCATGTGAAGATCTACTGTTCAGTTATTTAGATTTCTTTATTAGGGCTTTTTTCTGAGCTTCATCAGACTGATTAGCCTTGAGATCCTTATCACGTTCAAGTGGTATTCTCTCTTGAGACTTGTTTTTATCTTTAGCAGCCTTACTCTTTAATTTCTTATGATGGAGAGATCTCTCCATAAGATATTCTGATCTTTTTGATTCATTATTTGAGAATACCTGCTCAGCCAATCTCTTATCTCTTCTTGGCAATATATGTTCTTCATCCTTCTTATTGAATGACTTCCTTGCTTCTTGTATTTCCTTAGCTTTCCTTTCCCTGTCAGCTGGAGTATCTGTCCAGACTGATCGACCTCCAGATTTGTCATTGGCTCTCTCTTGAAAGTTGTCCCAAGACCAAAGTCTTTCATTTCTGGAGGAAGCGCTGTCATCCATGACTCTCTTGTAATTGGTTTAGATGAATCATCATCTGCTTTAGTCAGTTTTTCTTTCATTCTCTGGGCCCTTTTTTCAAACTCTGTTGTTGACACAGCAGTTAACTGGTCCTTTTGCAGGCATTGGTCCAATGATGTCCTCATCTTCACTGCTATCTGTTTCCTGTTGTCCGGGATCATCTCTGCCCTTGTCACTTTTCTGTGTGGATTTAATGAAACCAGGTGGCAATGCTGGACCTATTAGAGAATCATCCTGCTTTTTAAATTCAGGAGGAAGGCCTGGTCCAAAAAAGCCATCATCATCATTGTCATCCTGGTTTCTCCTCTGCTTTCTTGCAGTTGAACCAGTGTCATCTTCTTCAGAGTTTTCATTTCCTTCTTCATATGAAGAACTACTATCTTCATCTCTGTCTGATGAGTTTGAACTACTACTTTGATAATTAGGGAGCATAGCTGGTCCTGCAACTGGGCTGGGCTCCTGCTTCTTGTCTTCTGCTGCCCCATGGGCCTTGAAGCCAGGTGGCAGCACTGGTTCAATGAGGTTTCTCGCCATCTATGGTGGCAGACACTGGTCACAGATAAAAGTCTGTCCATGCATGTCCAATCTACCCCTAGATTTAAATCTTTTATCTATCTTGAGTCAATTTTTTTTTTTGAGACAGAGCCTCAAGCTGTCTCCTTGGGTAGAGTGCTGTGGCATCACAGCTCACAGCAACCTCCAACTCCTGGGCTTAAGCGATTCTCTTGCCTCAGCATCCCAAGTAGTTGGGACTACAGGCACCCACCATAATGGCCGGCTATTTTTTGCTTGTAGTTGTCATTGTTGTTCGGCAGACCCAGGCTGGATTCAAACCCACCATCTCTGGTGTTTGTGGCTGGCGCCCTAGCTACTTGAACTATAGGAGCTGATCCTTGAGTCAGTTTTTAAGTGACAAAAAGTGCTGATCCATTTTTAGTCTTTATATGTGGTTATCCAGCTGTCCCAGAACCATTTATTTTCTCCAGTGAATGCTTTTGTCCCAAAGCCCAATCTTTGAATCACTCTTTGCTCAACTAAACTCTGTGAAATTTAGTTCGGCAGAAGTGACTCCCAAAATAGAGCTCCCAGACCCCCAGGAGCACCCCTTGGACCAAGACCCCTTGGGTCCATTGCTCTCTCACTGCAACTGAGGTTTGTGGGTAAGTTCTCACTCAGATTCCAAAGATCCACTGATTTGTATTTTGAGCTTTCTGAGTTTGTTTGAGCAAATTTTTGATCCTAACTGGGTTCAGAAGTCATGAAAAAAACTAAACTAGGTCTGGGATATGATTGGATCCAGGAATTAATTAGCTTAGATCTAATTAGAGGCCTCAAATGCCTGACTGGTCAGGCAGAGACTAACAGTAAATGATAATATTACAGGGAGACAAACTCCAACTTTTAGGAGTTCACAGAAATTTCTGTGTTGTATCTCTTTGTTTCTTTTTATTATTCATTGGGGTTAGGGAAGATCTTTACCTGAATTGACCATGGAGATCTGAGAGCTAAAGCCAAGATTCAAGGTAAAAATAGGATCTTGAATTTCTTAAGAACTAGGTACTCTACTTTACAGCTATGCCTACCTATATATGTGTAAGTATTAGGCTGCTGAAGCAGCAAACACAGAAATAGAAAAATCTTATGAAAGGAAAATTGTTGCCTAGCTATTACTTAAAACAATGAAATAGGCAACAAAAAGATCGATAGTCTGAATAAAAGAAAACAATATTTAAGAGCACCTCTCCTCATTGACAAAAATTGATTCTCATTGGATAAAAGATTTATATTTAAGACATGAAACAATAAAAATTCTAGAAAAGACTGTGGGGAAAACACTTGAAGATAACAGCCTGGGAAAAAAACTTTATGAGGAAGACCCCCCCACCCCACCGTACTAGCAATTGCAGCAACACCAAAAATAAATAACTGGGACTTGAAAAGCTTTTGCACAGCTAAGGGTACCACAAACAAAGCAAACAGACAACATTCAGAATGGGAGAAGATTTTTGCTTGTTATGAATCTGACAAAGGCCTGATACCAGAATCTACAGAGAACTCAAATTAAACAATAAGAAATGTGCAAATGACCCTCTCTGTAAGTGGGCAAGAGACTTGAACCGAAACTTCTCTAAGGATGACAGACAAATGGCCAACAAACATGGAAAAATCCTCATCGTCTTTAATCACTAGCCCACATCACAAAGTCCCAGAATACCAGATGCTGGTGTGGATGTGGAGAGAAGGGAACACTTCTACACTGCTGGTAGGATTGCAAACTAATACAGCCTTTTTTGAGAGAAGTACGGAGAATCCTCAAAGATCTAAAAGTAGACCTTCCATTTGACCCTGCAATCCTAAGTATCTACCCAGAAGAACAAAAATAATTTTACCACAAAGACATTTGCACTACAATGTTTATTGCAGCTCAATTCATAATTGCCGAGTCATTCATCAACCCATGAATGGATCAACAAACTGTGCTATATGTATACCATGGAATATTATTCAACCATTAAAAAAGATGGAGACTTTACATCTTTTACATTTACCTGGATGGAGTTGAAAAACATTCTTCTTAGTAAAATATTGCCAGAATGGAAAAATAAATATCCAATATACTCCATACTAACATGAAATCAATATATAAACAATTACATACTCATAAGAACAATAAAATACTAATATAGTTCAGTTCAGGGATAGTGGGAAGCAGAAGAGGGGTGAGGGGAGGACATTTGGCAGAAGAAGGGAGGGCATGAGGTGGGATCTCACCTAATATGTACATCATGAGGATGTACAACACACCCCCTGGGTGAGGGGCTCTTCTACCAATGAAACTTTACCCTGGAAGTGAGAACAATGTAACCTAAAAATTGTATCCTCATATTAGTTTGATTTAATTTTAAAAATTAAAAAAAAAATTTTTTATGGCTGCGCCTGTGGCTCAAAGGAGTAGGGCACCAGCCCTATTGCCGGAGGTGGCAGATTCAAACCCAGCTCCAGCAAAAAACTGCAAAAATAAATAAATAAATAAAATAAAATTCTGTATAAGAGCTATTAGATCTGCTTCTATGTGCTATGTCTAAATGTCTATGTGTCTATATAGGTCACACATATGTGATATTTCACTACCAAAATTTATAAATAACTAATTAGTTTGAAATGTAAGTGCTTAAATCAAATATTTCACCAAGAAGATAGACATTAACTCAAATGTTCATTTATTTTTTTTTGTCTGTTTGTTTTTTTGAGACAGAGTCTCACTTTGTCACCCTTGGTAGAGTACTGTGGTGTCATAGCTCACAGCAACCTCAAACTCTTGGGCTCAAGTGATTCTCTTGCCTCAGTCTCCCTTGTAGCTGGGACTATAGGCACCCACCACAATGCCTGGCTATTTTTTTGTTTGTTGTTTGTTTGTTTAGCAGGCTTGAACCCCACTTGCACCTGGCTATTTTTTTAAAGGCTGGTCTTGAACTCCTGAGCTCAAGCAATCCACCTGCCTTGGCCTCCCAAAATGCTAGGATACACACATGCGCCTCAAATGTTTTTTAGTTCGTGACTTTAATAATACAGTAATTGACCTCTGCTTTATCTTTCCTCTCAATTCTGTTGCACCCTAACTGACAATTTCTTTTTACATTCACCTTCAGAGGGAGACAATTAACAAGGACCTAAGTACTTTAGATGCTGTGAGTCTCCTTCAATATTCTCTCAAGTTCTCAAAGCTGATTCAGCCTCTGTAACCTTTACCCAGGGATCAGATCTTGTTTAGTCCTTGTTCAGCATGTTGATGATATTTTGCTTTGTAAACAAGGTGCTCTCTTATTCTCCCCTCATTCTTTTAAAGACTCTAGCTGAATGAGGCTGTAAAGCCTTTAGGTCAAAACTCCAGTGGATACAGACAACTGCTACTTACTTAGGACATAAAATATCTCAGGGCTCTCAAAAGCTCACCCCACAATGCCATAAGCCAATTTTGTCATAGCCCTCACTAAAGTTTCCACCTTGACAAGAAGAAAAGCTGACACTATTTACACAGACTCCTAATGTGCCTCTGTTATACAATTGAGACAATTTAGAATTCTTGTAGTTTCTAAACTTCTGCTGACACAGTTATTACCAGTGGGTCTATAATTATCGCCCTATTATGAGCTCTTCACTAAGGAAATGGATATTCTATCCCTAGAAAATGATAGAACAGACAGGGATGCTAAATATGCAGCCAAAAAATGGCCCACCCTATCCTTTTAACTCATTAACCTGTCTTTATCCCTGTCTGATATTGTTGATAATCAAGCCAATGCCCCACGATTCAAGAAGGATAGGTGGATACAAAATGGTGCTAAGCAATTATCAGATGGACTGCATGTTGGGCCAAACAGACTCCCTGTGGGATCTTCTATTTTAACGTTTTCATTTCCACTTATCTCCCATCAGCTGGATATAGGTACAAATGAGGGATAATTAAGGAATATATTTGTATATACATATAAAAATATGTATAAATAGTTGATACGGCCCTGGTATAGACAATATCTCTGAACAAATTATTTCTCAGTGCATTATTTATAACTCTCACCAAATCTCTGGAGGAAAGTAACACTCTCCAGGAAGCCACCAAAGGCCAGAACTAACCTTTTTGGAACTCCAAATTGATTTTGTAATTTTACCTCCAGCTTTAGGCTTTTCTCACTGTTTGGTTTTGGTTATTACTTACTTCATTAGTGGATAGACTGTATGTTATCCGACTAGGTGTCCTCATGCTACAATACTGGTTAAAAAAAAAGTAGTAAAATTAGTCCTTGTTTTGGTATTCCTTTATGGAGTGAGTCAGAGCAAGGGATTCATTTTACAACAGAAATAAACCACTTGCCTGCAAAGGCTCTGGGGTACTTATTAAAATTTCATACCCCGGGGGGCGGAGCCAAGATGGCGGACTGCAGCCAGCTTTTTACAGAAGCTCCCGTCCAGAAGGAGGCTGAAAGGACAGAAGTTTAGCTACTTAGCTGATGGTTTGGAGCAGAGCCAAGAGAGAAGATTGAGGAGCACACTTC
>CAUYQV010020742.1:20000-55315 GCA_963574575.1 Galagoides demidoff | reverse complement strand
TCATAGCAACCTCCAACTCCTGGGCTCAAGCGAGTCTCCTGCCTCTGCCTCCCAAGTAGCTGGGACCACAGGCGCCCGCCACAACGCCCGGCCATTTTTGGTTGCAGCCATCGTTGTTTGGCGGGCCCGGGCTGGGGATATGAACCCGCCACCTTAGGTGTACGTGGCTGGCGCCTTAGCCGATTGAGCCACAGGCGCCGAGCCGATCTCAGGAGTTTGAGACCAGCCAAACCAAGAGTGAGACCCTGTCTCTACTATAGAAAAACTACCTGGGCATGGTAGCACACACATAGATCATAGCAACCTGAAACTTCTAGATTCAAGAGATCATCTTGCCTCATCCTCCCCACAGGTGCCACCCATATGTTTGAAATTTTCCATAATAAATAGTTTTCAAGAAAAAGATAACTCATGGCAGTGCCCGTAGCTCAGTGGGTAGGGTGCCAGCCACATACACCAAGGCTGGCAGGTTCGAACCAAGCCCGGGGCCAGCTAAACAATAATAGCCGGGCGTTATAGCGGGTGCCTATAGTCCCAGCTACTTGGAGGCTGGGGCAAGAGAATCACTTAAGCACAAGAGTTTGAGGTTGCTGTGAGCTGTGACACCACAGCGCTCTACTGAGGGCAACACACACACACAAAAAAGTAGTGTATTAGAAAGGAAAAAAAAGATAACTCAAAGGAATGAATATGGGATATGTGACAGATTGGTAAAACAAAAATATGTTAAGTAGACAAATCCACCTGTATATAAATATCTATTTCAAAAAGTAGTTTGTGTTTGCTTAGAATTAGGAACCTTCTTGCTCTTTAACTATCTCTTGATTAAAAAAATAAATGAAGGTTCAGCCCATAGCATAGGGGTTATGGTGCCAGCCACATACACCGAGGGTGGTGGGTTCGAACCCAGCCTGGGCCAGCCAAACAACATCAACAGCAACAAAAAAATAGCCAGGCATTGTGGCAGCGCCTATAGTCCCAGCTACTTGGGAGGCTGAGGCAAGAGAATTGCTCAAGCCTAAGAGTTTAAGGTTGCAGTAAGCTATAATGCTATGGCACTCTACCAAGGGTGACATAGATCTGGCTCAAATAAATAAATAAAAATAATAAATAAATAAATAAGAAACTTTTCAGGCTATACAGAAAGGAAAACAGTAGGCCTTCACCTGAGAGATTGACATAAGCAAAGGAACAATTATTAAACAGGCTGAAGTGCCAGTGCGGTGGAAAGTTGACAAGTCTTTGTCAGGTCAGCTTCACACTGTTACCAAGTCTGTTAGCACTAAAAAATAATAGATCAAGGCTCAGCACCTGTGGCTCAGTCGGCTAGGGCGCCAGCCACGTACACCTAAGGTGGTGGGTTCGAATCCCCAGCCCGGACCCGCCAAACAACAATGATGGCTGCAACCAAAAAATGGCCAGGCGTTGTGGTGGGCGCCTGTGGAGGCAGGTGACTCGCTTGAGCCCAGGAGTTGGAGGTTGCTATGAGCTGTGATGCCATGGCACTCTACCCAGGGGGATAGCTTGAGGCTCCATCTCAAAAAAAAAAAAAAATAGATCAAGTGCTCAAAAAATGAAATTTATTTAGAATTCATAAATCCCAGATGGCATCTGTAGCTCAGTGGGTAATCCAGCCCAGGTCAGCTAAAACAACAACTGCAACAAAAAAATAGCTGGGCATGGGTGGCTCCTGTGGCTTAGTGGGTAGGGCGCCAGCCCCATATACCAGGGTTGGCAGGTTCAAGCCTGGCCCCTGGCCAAACTGCAACAAAAAATAGCTGGACGTCCTGGTGGGCACCTATAGTCCCAGCTACTCGGGAGGCTGAGACAAGAGAATCGCCTAAGCCCAGGAGTTGGAGGTTGCTGTGAACAGTGTGATGCCACAGCACTCTACCAAGGGAGATTAAGTGAGACTCTGTCTCTTTAAAAAAAAAAAATAGCTGGGCACTGTGGCAGGTGCCTGTAGTCCCAGCTACTTGGGAAGCTGAAGCAAGAAAACTGCTTGAGGGCGGTGCCTGTGGCTCAGTGGGTAGGGCTCCGGGCCCCATATACCAAGAGTGGTGGGTTCAAACCTGCCCCTGCCAGCTAAAACAGCAGTCGCAACTATAACAAAAAATAGCCAGGCATTGTGGTAGGCACTTGTAGTCCCAGCTATTCGGGAGGCTGAGGCAAGAGAATCGCTTAAGCAGAACAATTGGAGGGCGACAAAAAAAAAAATAAATAAAAGAATCGCTCAAGCCCAAGAGTTTGAGGTTGCTGTGAGCTGTGATACAATAGCACTATATCCAGGGTGACAGCTTGAGACTCTGTCTCAAATAAAAAAAAAGAATTCATAAATTCCAGGTTGTATCAAAACAGTTATTCAATAAATGTGAAATCACAAAAAAAGAAAAAAAAATCAGGGGCAGTGCCTGTGGCTCAAGGAGGAGGGTGCCGGCTCCATATACTGGAGGTGGTGTTTTCTGAATGAATTGCCAAGATAGTTTTCAGTTCTCTGAATGTTCTTTAGTAGAAAATACTGAGGAACAGGTCTAAATGACTCAGGAAAAAAATTACATGCTAAAAAAAAAATTCCAGCTCAGCTCCTGTGGTTCAAGTGGCTAAGGTGCCCCCCACATACACCTAAGGTGGTGGATTTGAATCCAGCCCGGGCCGCCAAACAACAATGACAGCTGCAACGAAAAAATAGCCAGGCGTTGTGGTGGGACCACCTATGGTCCCAGCTACTTGGGAGGTTGAGGCAGGAGACTCGCTTGAGCCTAGGAGTTGGAGGTAGCTGTGAACTGTGATGCCAGAGCACTCTACCCAAGGGGACAGCTTGAGGCTCTGTCTCAAAAAAAAAAAAAAAATTCCAAACTGCTCAATATTTTACATTTTTTCCTCCATAATGAAAAAAATCACTAAATTTACTTTTGCTCTAAAATACTTTTTTTTTTTTTCAGACGGAGCCTCAAGCTATCCCCCTGGGTAGAGTGCCATGGCATCACAGCTCATAGCAACCTCCAACTCCTGGGCTCAAGCGAGTCTCCTGCCTCAGCCTCCCAAGTAGCTGGGACCACAGGCGCCCGCCACAACGCCTGGTCATTTTTTTTTTTTTTTGGTTGCAGCCATCATTGTTGTTTGGCGGGCCCGGGCTGGGGATTTGAACCCGCCACCTTAGGTGTACATGGCTGGCACCTTAGCCGATTGAGCCACAGGCGCTGAGCCGATTCACTGGATTCTTCATCCCTCAACGTGTCATCCATGTTCAACTATGGAAATTGGCTCTGATGGACTCCAGGTTACTAATGGGGAAATAGCTGAAGACTTGTTGTGCATACCTACACCCATATTTGGACGAGGACTAGAAGAGAAGAATGCATTCCAGATATACTTCTGGTGACACTGTAATTTTTAATGAAAAAGAAATGGCTTACCCTTTGTTAAGAGCAGTGGATCCAGCCCAAAGTGGTTTCCTGACACAGTAATTGAAGTTACAGAAGATGCAGAGTGCAATATGTGCCCCTGTTAGATGCTCTAGGGCAACGAAATAGTTGTAGCACCCATTCATTGCTGCTCATGCATCTGCTAAAATGGTCTAGTGCTCTGGGCCCATTAACACTGCACATTGTGTGGAGGTATGGTGAGATGGGTGGGATGGGATTAGCTAAGATGAGAACGCTGTGATGTGGTCTTTTTTGATGCCCTTATATTCTTCCTGGAGACATATTTTTAGGTACCTATAGTGGTCTCCTGTTATATGGACTTTTGCCTGTGTAAGGATGGTTTCATATTCCTTATCTGCTTCCCGTTTTCTCACGCTTATACAGGTATGGGACTGTTATGTCCAGATGTGCAGGTAATAGACTGCATAACTGTAAACAGCAGCCCAAAGATCAAGTATATTAAGAAACATCTCTAGGTCCCCAGGAGCAGTTAGTAATTGGGAGGCCAAGCAGCTCCAGCCTTCTCGGTTAACTCTATCACCTGAGTTAAACTTCAGCAAGAGTGGGCCTCCATTTCTGAGTCTGCAAAATGTGTGTTTGTTCATCTTAAGGGGGAGAAAGCATCAGCTGCTGATCAAAGGAAAATGAAATACAGGTGAACGCCTTTGTCCCTCATTCATTAGGGCGTTAATGTGTGATTGCAGTCATCAAACACCCCTGGTGCCCAGCGCCAGTCCTTCCCCTTAGCCACTTCCTTGGGACATGTTGGTTTTCTGGGTGTCTTCTTTGGTAAAAGGACAGAAACAGAAATACGTTTGTGTTAAATTGTTATTCCATGTCTTATTTTGCCTTTGGTGCCTTGATGAGAGCAAGGAGAGACCAGGAGCGGGGCTGGCTACCTCTGTAGGCGTCCTTTCTCTGACCCCTGAATTGAGAGCATTTACAGGGAAGGGAAAAGCTTGGATTTCTCCTATTTAAATTTTCTCCTTGCAACGGAAGACAGGGTATGCAGCAGTGCCAGAGACCCAGGTGATAATGAGAACCTCAAGGAGGAGGGGGAGGCATAAAGGGTGAGTCTGCGGTAGGTAAGAAGAGAAACCCGTTTGGTGCACAGAGAAACCAGGTGCTGCTTGGACCACACTTTCGAAGACGTGCAAATTCTCATTTAGCATAGCTTTCCTCTTAAAGAGTTCTGTAAGGCAGCGAGAGCCGATCGGTATATAAAGGGGTTTTATTAAACTTGATAGGACTGTACCCTTATCCAGTCTATCCCAGGAACTGTCCCTCTTGGGCATTTTTCATGGCAACGCTATCTCCTGGAGTAAGTGGTGCTCTGTAATGAGGGCTTCGCAGCTCTGGTCCTGCTTCTCTCTTGATTTGCTCTCAGCTTCTTCCCCAGAAGGGACTCAGTCCCACAGAAGCAAGCTCCTTGTTCCCCCCTTCCCTGCCCTGTACCACTGCATTTACCCATTCTCACCCCCCAAATTCTGTCAAAGCATTGGGGTTCTGGAGGAAAAGAAACACAGGGGTGAAAAATCTAAAACTGCCCAAGATGGATCGTGAAAACGCCATGCATAAATAAATTCCTGCAAATCCCCCAGATGAACAATGATTGTGTGGTTGAAGACCTGGCTGAATAAGTGTGTCAGGTACTGATTGGAAGCGTGATAAATGCAATGACCTAACAAAGGATTGACTTCTCCTGCAGACAGGCCCCTTTTAATGGATGGAAAGGGAGGAAGCTTCATTTAGAAGGGAAAGGCTGTTTGCTGTGCAGATATGACAAAGGGGAAGTAGACAACCATTGATTTACGTTTGGGAATGACAGTTGAAAAATTCAGCAATAATCATGACAAATGAGAAGAGATGCAGTCAGAGGAAAAAACGTCAATACGTTAAGCCTGCAAAGAAATGCCAAGGTCACAGAGAAAGGTTCCCAAACTTCTGGTTGTGACAACCTTAATGGAAATAATAGAAAAGATGAGGGTTCAGGTTAAAAGGGACGGCTTGGCAGGAAGGGCTGCAGGTGTTGGTAATTAGTGGTGGGTTTGGAGAGGGAGTGGCAGGAAGTCTGTCCTCCACCACCGGGAAGCCGTCCGTCCACCGGCAGCTGAGAGGCTTCCCGCGGCTGTCAGTCCTGCCCTCCTCTCAGAGGTTTGGAAAATCAAGCAAGTTATTTTAATGTCAGTAGTAGCAGCAGGAAGCGAAAAACGTGGGCTGAGTGTGCTTGCGACGCTTCACATCAAATCTGAGGTTTTGCTCTGGTCTCCGGACTGTGGCGTGTCTTCCCTTTATTTTTATTTCTACTGGTTTGAAATTTTAAACACTGATGGTATGTGAGAAGGCAATGAGATTTTAGGTCATTGCGTCTTACCTGGTCGACTTGGGTAAGATGTCTGCTCGTTTTTTTTATCATCTTTGTTCATAAAGCACCTGGTGAATTGAGCTCTAAATTTTCATAGGACTCAGAACCTTTTAGCTGTGGGCATGAAAAGTGGATTTAAAAATATGCACACATGTATAGGGAGGGAGATGATATGGAGCGGGGTGGAGGAATAGTCAGACCTAAGCCATTGTTTACTACTAACTGTCCTTGGAAACGTGAACAAGTTGTTTCACTTCTCTAGAGCTCCATGTGCTTATATTTAAAATGGGAAATTCCAGAGGGGACAATGTCTCTGACTTTCCCTTCCTGGTAGGTAATTCCAGGATTCAATATTATGTGTGGGCATGGTGTGTGGATGTGAATCTATTTGCGTGTCTATTTGTATATTCAAACACATATCTGACATACGTGTCCACATACACGTATGTATCTCTTCTATTCTCTGCCTTTGTTTGTTTGGGCTGTTGTTAACAAACCAGTACAGATAGTGGCTTATACACCACAGATGTTCATTTCTCACAATTCTAAAGGCTGGGAAGTCCAAGATCAAGGTTGTAGCAGGTGTTCAGTGTGGGCCCACTTTCTGTTCATAGATGGAGACTTCTTGCTGTGTCCTTACATAGTAGCAAACAAGCTCTCTGGGGTCTCTTTGATAAGGGCACTAATCCCATTCAGGAGGGCTCTACCCTCATGACTTAATCACCTCCCAAAGGCCCTACTTTGTAATACCATCACCTTGGGGATTAGCATTTCAACATAGGAATTTGGAGTGACACAAACATTCAGACCTTTGCATTTACCCAAACACATATTTGAGTATTTTGTTTAGCAATTAACACAGTTTTCTAACCTTAATTTTGAGTTGTTCTCATCCAAAGACTGTTTATGGACGTAGCCCTCAATTATGGATCTGTGCTTTACTTAGATCAAATGAAATGTTGAAAAATCATAATTCTGCTTATGGGTTAAAACTATGATACCTAAGTGAGAGATGAAGTCCTAACAACTTCAAAGTAAACATACAGTGGAACTAGATGCCAATTCCAAGAATGACAGGGTACCCTTTAGGGAATAGCTTTGGACAACATTTGAAGTATTATTACATTTTTGCTGAATTCATTGAAGAGAAATAATTTGTTACTTGGGTTACTTTTGTGAAAGCAAGTGCCAGGGGAAGCTTAAATGGATGTATCTTAACTTGTGAATACTCTAAATGAAAGATGTTGTAAGCCAACTCTCTTTAGGTAAGTCTTGAAGAGAAGTTATCTCATTAAAAAGAACAATCTGTTTTAGACCTGTGTTGTATCATAGCTCCACTTCTCAACCGAGTTGCTGTGGGGGCCTGGCCCTGATAGGGTTAACCCCAACTCTGTCACCACTGGCATGTAGCTCTCTTCATTTGAATTACCTGGGCATGTAGAAGTTCGAAATAAAACAGGTGTGGTGTTTACAAACCACTCTGCCTTCCCCCTACTCCCTGTAACTTAAGCGTAAGAACCATCAGATTGCCAAAAGCTCTCCAACTTTCATCAGTCAAGACACCTTTTTAACTGTAGAAATGAAGGGGGGGGACGCACTGGGTTATAAATGAGCTGGATCTGGTATTTGAGATAATCTTGGGTCTATAATGGTTTCTCACGACTTCACTTCCACCTGGGGCTGTGGAGCGGCCGTATAAGGAAAGTAGCCTCTTTAGATTAAACATTTTCTAATCAGCTTTATCACTCATATCTGAATTTATCTTATTTGAGGAAAATGCCAATATATTAGCAGGCATGTATGATACACAAGGTGACCCTACCAACTTAATGACATAATACATTATCCTTAATGAAGTCAATATCTTGTCTTTTAGCTGTCTGTCTATTGGGGCGATTAATTGCAGTGTCATTAAAGTTAGCTCTCTTTTCATTTGAGCTTGACAAGTCGCATAAAACTAATGTTCTTAGTTATCAGCTACTGGAATAGGATGGAGGATGGAGGAAATTGTAGGACAAATAAGGGGGTACTGCTACAGCTAACTTGAAGGACTTTTTCCAATGACTGTTTCTTTAGGTGTCTCCTTGCCCAGGCTCTCTTGTGAGGTGAAATGCCAGGCAAAGGTGGGTGGCTCTGATTTAGCCAGAGGGTTCAAGATGGAGAACAGAAGATGCTGCTGAGAATGACACCCCGATTCTGGGGATTCTGAGCCATTTAGTAACGGGAGCTTGATTACTGCCGGGGTTTC
This sequence comes from Galagoides demidoff, assembly GCA_963574575.1. Classification (NCBI taxonomy): domain Eukaryota; kingdom Metazoa; phylum Chordata; class Mammalia; order Primates; family Galagidae; genus Galagoides; species Galagoides demidoff. Next base: position 47,277 of record CAUYQV010020742.1, on the reverse strand, counting down.
TCCACTAAATAAATTTGCTGCATTACCTCTTGAACCACGCTGCTAGCCTGCGAGAGAGCATGTGATGAAGAACAGTTGCAGCCATGTTTTCATTTAGCTTTGAAGTTTTTCTAATTTAATGGGCTCTTTGGCAGGAGGGAGGCTGGAGGGTGGGGGGAAGGGACTTGTGTCCAAACCGCCCTTTGCAAATGGTTCTAATAAACACCAGCTAATCGTGGGCAATGTGGGAGCGATAGCACGAGGTCCAGCGCTAATTGTGAAGCCAAAGCATCACTCCCTGCCTTCCCCCTACCTCTGGAACTACGAGACCGGATGGCTGTAATTTACAGTGTGTTATCTTTGTCTATAGCGGCGAGATGATATGAAGTAAATCAAGGTACGAGTAATGAAAGACTGAGAATTTATTCCTTGGAGCACACTTTAAAGTGTAGTATCTGTTATAGTGGCACTGCCTGAAGACCCTGAAATGAGACTTGGATGAAGGGCAATAAAGCAGCATAGAGGCTCATGTTAATGTTGTTTGTCTGAGGTTAGTAATTGGGTTCCACTGATGAGTTGTGTGAAGACAAAGTGAGAATCCCAGCTAGTATTGTAAATCTTACATTGTTGGAACAAGAAGCAATCCTAACAAATATTGATCCTCTCTGTGCCCAGAGGCGAGGAGGGAAGCAGCGAACTGCAGAGCTCTGGCTTGTTCCAATAGCACCAATTACCTTAGTGAAACCGGCGCTCTGCGTGAAATCCCAGGGTGGCCGTGAACGGTGAATTAGCCATGATTAGGCTTTTTAGATGGATCCCCCCCCCCCAGATCACGCCAGCTTAGCATTCTGTCTCAATTATCCTGTGGTCCTAAAAACATATTTTTTTTAGTTGTTAGAGGCCTGAACCTGTGGGGACACCAGATGTGAGTACACGGCCAGCTATTGTCTTAGACACAAAGGGTCTGGAGTAAGCTTGACCACTGGGCAGGTGTGGCTTTCAACTCTGGGTTTCACTCAATACTGCCAAATTTGGGGATACACACCCACGTGCTAGAGACTTGGTTGCTGTTTTTTGTTTAGTTCAGTTGGGCTGTTACTTGTCGCGAACATACATACTAATGATCCTTAAGAGATGATCTTAGGGAGGAGAAGGTATCTCTGGCTCTGGGATTTTGGGGTCTAGCTTCCTGTTGCTTGTTTTTAATGTGAAGACCTCGTAGAGATCTGTGCTCATCTTATTTGAATATAGGGACCTGTTTCTTGGAATATTGCCCAGGTTCTCATTGAGATATGTTTTGGGCCCACGGGAAAGAATAAGTGTTGCTAAAACCTGAGAAGGTCACATTTCACTTTATATCTTACCAGGAGGTAACCAATTGTTTTCCGAGTCTTCTGCCATCTTCTTCATGCTGGGTTACCTTTGGCTGTGAGTTTGCAGTTATTACTCTTGGAGGTCATTCCTCAGGCCAGGTTGGACAAGGTGAATAAGTTTGGGTTCTCTTCCCCCCAGTTCCCACCCAATGCTGCATCAACTTCATCCATGCTGCCCAGCACAGCAGCCTGGGCTGGGAGAGGAGCCATCACTAGGGGCTTCAGAGCATTTATTTGGTCTCTGATATGACACTGTGATGTTTGTACCAACATATCGTTAGCAGACTAAAGATAATGTCAGGATTTCAGATCGGGCAGAGCGAGCACAAGGGTTTGCATAAAGAGAACTTATACCTTCCAGAATAAGAACTGGGGATAGGGTACATTTCCAGGATTTCATGACATAGTAATTGATCCAACAAATATTTATTGAGTATCTAACTTAGTGCCAAGCAGTGTTTTGGATACTCAGTTGACTAAGGTAAAGTGTATAGTGTAGTAGCAGCGGGTGGTGATGGTGATGGAATACAAACGTGGGCGATTTCTGATGTGAACTATGAAGAATACAGGAAGACCATTGGGATAGTTAGTGGCTCAGAGTGGGAAGGGGGATTTTCTTAACTAGGTGGTCCAAGAAGGCCTTTGTTCTCACACTATTACACAGCTGGCTTCCGAAACCAAATGTCCCACTCTGTCCCTCCAACCAGTCTGGTTTCTGTGCTTGTACTCACACTGTTCTGGAGACCCCTGAATGCCTTGTACCCTGTACGCCTAGTCTCTGTTCACTTCCCAAAGTCCGGCTCAAAGACCTTCTATTCTGTGAAGCCATTGTGGCTTCCAACTAAGTGAGCGTTTGCACTCAGAGATCCATGCGGCATTCTCTCTGTGCCCCACTCTGGTCCTTGGCACTTTGTTCTGTGTTATAGTAGGTGTGTGTTCATGTCCTCTGTACTCCTGGCCTGTAGGGCCCTTAAGTACAGGGACCAATAGCACTCACCAGTATCTTATACATAGTTGATAACTCTATAAATGTTCATCAAATAATGTATCATTGGCTGGGTGCAGTGCCTCATGCCTGTAATCCCAGCAGTCTGAGAGACTGAGGTGGGTGGATTGCCTGAGCTCAGGAGTTCCAGGCCAGCCTGAGCTAGAGTGAGACCCCATCTCTAAAACTAGCCAGACATTGTGGCAGGCTGGGAGGTGGAGGCAAGAGGATTGTTTGAGTCCGGGAGTTTGAGATTGCTGTGAGTTATGACACCATTGCACTCAACCCAGGGCAACAGAGTGAGTGAGACTGTCTGAAAAATAAATGAATAAATAAATAAAATTTTTAAAATAATCGCAGAAAACATCTAGGAAAATGTGTGTTTGTGGGAGGGGTTGAAATTGTCTAGGGTTTGATCTCATGTATAGAATGCCTCTATGAAATAGAAATGCCTTACCATTGTGTAGATATTTCACTGAGTGGGTTTGTTATATCCGAATGGACTGCTCATACCTGCCTGCCTCTCCAGGCAACAAACACATTTCGGAGAGATTGTTAACTTGAAGGTTGTAATAAAATCTTTACCACTCTGAACAACCAGCACTGGTGTCTGCTAAGGGGGATCAGAGGCAAAAAGTAGTTCTGGTTGATGAAAATGGTTTGACAGTGTTTAAAAAAATAATTGTTCTGCAAATATTAGTAGGCTCGGTAAATGCAAACTAGCCGTCATGGTTTACACAGAATGCATCACCCCCATATTGGGAACATCACCTCCTCCAGCCAACTGTGCACCCCGTGGGCCAGGTCCTGCTCTTCTGGGAAAGGGAAGGAGAGTAAGTGAGTCTATTGCCCGGTGGCCTCCTGAGACACCTCTGAGGATTATATAACTAATGACTGTAAAGTGCTCCGTGAAAAGAGAGTGCTCTATAAAGTGTTATTGTTGGGTCTGTTAAAAATGGAAAACGACTTTTAATTTAGAAAGAGAACACTCAGCGTAAGGAGGGGTAGCTATAAAGCTTTTATCGCCACTTTGCTTTCTGAGTCTTCATAGCTACTCGTGTTGGTGCCATGGTTTGCTTGCCCAGGGCTTGTCTCTCCAGCTCAAAGGGTTTAGGAAAGACAGCCTGCCAGCAGGTCATGGGCACGGTGCCATCCTGATCCCTTTCCGGCATTGTAACCTCTTGGGCAGAGCTGTGACTTGATTGGCCTTGGACTAGTTAACCTTGACTGGAATTTGGGATCAGTGATCTTTTCCTGAGAGCCATTCCCCTGGACTGTGGAATACCCTGTGATCTGCTAGCTCCAGGAATCCCTCAGAGGTGCCACACAAATCACAAACCACTTGTAAAGATTGGGGACTTACACTGCCTATGGCCAGCAACTGGGCCCTCCTTCCTTTTCTTGGGGACCAAGGATTCATCTCCTCTTCCTATTCAATGAGTATATTCAATTTTTATCTTAAATTCAGAATTTCTCTAACTCTTCCTAAGCTTCTTGTTCATGTTCTATTCTGTCCATGTCATCTTTATGTGGTTGGGAGGTTTAAAAAGTATTGTTAGATCTCTGAGTCCCTGTTTGTATTTTGCGTGTTGTACACTTGGTGTGTGTCTGTGATCACAGTGTGTAGGATTCACCCGGGCAAGTCTTCATTTCTAATATGCACTGCTGTGGGGGGAGGGGGAGCTTTCTAATCTCCTGTTTTCATTGGTTCTTCTAACTCCAAACACTTTGACACCTACACTTCCCTAGGGACATGCAGCCCCTTAAAGAAAGGAGCATTTAAACTCAGTATTTATTATAGAGATGCAGAGATGTGTTTGCATTTTTATGACCTTGCTAAGTGGTGAGTATTCATTTGTGCCACCTCACCCCAGATGCCCATCCTGAGACAGGGCTGTTTATCATGAGCTCATCTCTCTCCCAAAGCCTGAACAAGGAGCTTGGGACCACTATAAACATGTTCCCTTTCATTAAAGAGGAAATTATTATCATATATTTTTGTAATAACCAGTAACATTTCAAATTACTCACATTTATGGTGTATAATCAAGCTTATGCTTAACCTCTAATCCTCATGAAGCTGGTGATGATGGATTCGTTAGTTAACTGCTTGTGGGAAGGGAAGGGCAGATAGAAATCCACCTGATTAACTAGAGAAGCAACTCTTTCTTGAAGTTGAGATTATAAACACCATGTTTGATTTACATTTAATTGGTAACAAGTGAGGTAAGCCCTACTGGATTTGCAGTGAAGCACTGGAAGATTTGGCCTGGGTCAAATTCTCATGGGTTCTGATGCTGAGTGTTAGAGGGATGCTGCCCCCTGGGCCTTCAGCATCCCAGTCTTTATTTTTGAAGCCGAGTATTTGAAGAGACTGGTTGCAACATAGCTGATGGCTGGCAACTGAAGGATCACTTCAGAGGCATTGCTCCCTCTGTAACTGTGTGTTTCGATTACAGTTTTCAGTAGCCTCTTATTTGAAGTCCTGTTATCCATGAGTCTGGAGTTGTGTGGTTCATGAACTACTGTGATGCTACAAGTCAGGTGCGTGGATTAGCATTTGAATTGACCACTTATCTGGGGGAGTTTATCTAAAAAAATGGGCCACTTTGTGGTCAGGACATCTTGGCCTGCATGCTGGATAGGAACAGGGGGTTCAAGAGAATGTGGTTGTAGGGTGGACATTCTTTGTCTATGGGATGTGGTTAAAGGGCTCTGAATTGGATGACTTAGAAAAGCATTCCCTGTTGTTTTCAGCAAAAACAAGAATGAGATAGAATCTTCCATAGTCTACTCTTGTTTAAAGGCTTTGAGTATTATACTTCTAAAGCTCGTTTTAATTACTGAATCGTCTGGTATTATCACTCATGCTGGAGCCCTGTAGACCTCATCTCATTTAATCATCCCAATAACCCTGCGAAGGAAGTATGCTTTTCTCTAGAAGAGAAAACAGAAGATCAGAGAGCTTATGTGATTGTCCTAGGCCATACATACATCTAAAAATTACACAGATAGAATTAATTTTATCTAATCTCAAACTCGAGCTCTTAACTACTGTGCTTTACTCTTACCTATATGTCTTGAAAGAGAAATATATCGCAAACAGGTGGGGTTATCATAGACTTCCTGCCTGTTATATAGTGAAGAATATTAATTTATTTCTTGTGATATGTTGGCTGTCATACTTGGGACTCTCAATGGCATATTGGGAAATATTGGTATATAATCCAAATTAAATGCATTTCTGGATGATATGCTTTGAGACATGATTTGCTCCATTTATTAGTACCAACGAACAAGAGATGGGCTAGAACTATTTAGTTTCATAGAACAGTAGGTTTGAAAGGAGCTTTGGATAGTTACCTAGCTCAGGACAACCTCAGTTCAACATTTATTCAAAAATTATTTATTGAGCACCTGCTACATGCCAACCATGGTTATATGCTCTGATGTCTCATGTATGCTTTCATTATAATTTCCCACTGCACTGTTCAAATATTGCCTAAATACCTATAAATATTTGAAAGAAATTGAAGGGAGAAAAATCTTTAATTGTTACTGCATATTTGCTGTTTCCACTGATCTTTATTCTATTTTTGTAGAAGAGAACGTTTAACTGGTAATATCTCTTGCCAGCCTGAAGTATTTCATTCAACATTTTTTATCATTCATATCTCTGGCAACACAGTTTTTATTTCTGTCCATTTGAAGTTGTTTTTATATTTATTTTTCAAGATTATTTTCATTGGATATAGAATTCTGATTTGACTTATGTTGTTTCAACACTTTACAGAGGTCATTCCATTATCTCTGGCCTCCATTGTTTCTCATGGGAAGTCATCTGTCATTTTTAAATTGTTGTTCTTCTATATGTAATGTATCATTTTTCTTTGCTTTGAAGATTTTCTCTTTAACTTTGATTTTTAAAAATTTGATAGTAATGTTCATAGGTATGATTTTCTTTGAAGTAATACTGTATAAATTTTTCTGTTTCTTATTAACTGCCTATTTAAGTTTGTTTGTTTTAATAAGTTTGTGGATTTTTTTTGTTTTGTTTTTGCTATTGATCTACATATGTTGTTTTCTGCCCCATCCTTTCTTGTCTCCATCTGGGACTCTACTTATATGTATGTTAGACATTTAAAATCATCTCATAGGTCAATGAGTCTGTGTTTCTTGTTTCTAAAATCTTGTTTCCTTTTTCTTTCTGTTTAGCTAATCTCTACTGATTTATCTTCAAGGTTATTGGCCCTTTCTTTTCACATAACCTTATTCCTGTTAAAGTCTTATCTAACAGGTATGTGTATTTATCATGAATATTGTGCTTTTTAGATTCCAAATTTTCATTTTTAAAAATTCATTTCTGTGTTGCAATTTCCCTTCTATTAATCTATTCTTTCATTATAACCATCTTTTCTCTTAAGACCTTGGTCATGGTTATCACAGCTACTTTAAAGTGCTTGAGTATTAATTTCAAAAATCTGGATCAGGGTGGCTCCTATGGCTCAAAGGAGTAGGGTGCTAGCCCCATATGCCAGAGGTGGCAGGTCAAACCTAGCCCCGGCCAAAAACTGTAAAAAAAAAAACAAAATCTGGGTCATCTCAGGGTTAGTGTCTATACAGACACATGCCACATATATGCACATTGTAGGTCATATTGCCCTGTTCCTTAGTTTGTCAAGTAATTTATTGTTGTATCCTGGACATTGCAGATCATACATTGTGTTGACTGATAGACTGCAGTTTCTGGTATTTCCCCCTTGCCCTTTCTTAAAGCATTTTGAGTTGTTGTTCTAGCAGGCAGCTGACTTGGCTGGACTTAAACTGCAAATTATGTCTCCCCTGTGGAAAGCAGCAGCTGAAGTCTCTATTCACTTCTTTCCGTCTTCCAGTTGTTACTTTTCACTCAGTTTTGTAATCCTCCCAGAACATGTGTAGTTCAGGGTCATCCAAGGATTTATTTGTAGGTTTTTTACAGATTTGGAACCTTACCCTTTGTTGTTCTCTCATTTCTGGAATCTCTCCCTTCATTTTCAAACTGCCTTGTCAGTGGCAAAATGTATCCTTGATTCTTCCAATGAATAAGACAGTGACTTTTTGCGTGTGTTTTAGCCACTCTGCCTTGCAAACTTCTGCTAAGCTCTAACGTCCATCTAGTTTCTGCCCGCTTTTGATTTCTTTCAACTACTCACTCATGGTAGTTTTTAGTAAAAGGTGAAAGATTATACAATCTGAAGAGAAACCAAAGTATACTCATAGTAGTTTTTAAAATAGTTTATCCTATGTTTATAATTATTATCTATGGGAGGATTAGTTCAATATAAGCTAGTCTGTCATTACCAGAAACTAAACTAGATCTTCTCATTTTTTAAGAGAAGTTAGAAATACAGATTTTTCTGTGAAATTTCTTAATTATTCATTGTAGGAAGCTACATTAGTATTTAAAACACCTTGCATGGTGTGTGTGCGATCATGCCCCCAGTTTGCAAAATCTGATCTGGTTCTGCTCACTATTTTAGAGATTCCAAAATAAGTTCCCTGAGCAGATATGATTTCTCTGAGGTCATCTAATATACCCTTGAAGATTTTGAACTAGAACTAAGGCTTCTGATTGTCAGCAGACTGTTAGACAAAGTTAATATCCTTTTACATGCCTTCAACTGCTCAGATGCTATGACACTGGGTAGAGCTTCTATGGGAGATGTCAGAGGACAAACCTTGTGAAGAGTAGGGAAAAAATAAGGCCAGTTAGAGAAGGAAAGCCATGGCAGGCCATTACTGAACTGCTTTCTTTTTTTACTTGGCCTCTAAATGTTTTTGGCAAAGTGATGACAGATAGCTGCCTGGTGGACTGAGCCAGTCCCTCTAAGTCCAGTTCTCCTTGGATCACTTTTATATTTAAGGTTTCCAATTCTCCTCCATGCCCACATGAGCTATTTGATGTTCTAATCTAAAGCACTGTCATACTGGAGAACTTTTTCCTGAACTCTGTCCTGTCACCAAATGTCACCGTGCCCCTGTGCAGGCAGATGTGGAATGTATGGCTGCACCTGGGCCCTCGGGAGGCTTCTCTCATAAATGACAGATTTAGGACCAGACAAGGAATTGGTACATCAGCAATAAATCCTAAGATAGATTCATTTGACTGCTGGCATTTGATTTGTGGATATGTTAAAGGTCTCACCACCTCTTAGAAGAGCAAGATGAGGAAAATATAGTTCAGACTGCCCATCCTAGCTCCTTATTGGGTTTTGAGTACTCAACAAGTAGGCAAGTTCCCTGAGGGGGTATGACTTCCCTGCAAAGCAAAAATCTTTCAGGTCTGGTCCTTGACATGTTATAACATTACTGACTCTGTCTATGAACCTCAGTTTCCCTTTCTTGGGCTCCTTTCATCTCCTGTGGTAGTTACCTCCTGCCCACTGCAGACTTTCATGGCCTCCTGCCCTTGTCACTCTCCTTAGCCAAGGGATCACTATCAAGAGAAAATCTCGTGTCAGCCACAGATCATCAGCATGATCACAATTCAGAACTGAAAGAAACTTTTCGGACTTCTGGTCCAAGACCTTCATGCCATGTAGGAGGACATTGGGACTGAGAGGAGTGGGAAGTTACCTGAAACCATGTAGCTGGTTCGGGGCAAAGGCACACCTGGAGCTCAGTTTTCTAGGCCCTTCCCCTCCAGTCCAGTGCTCTTCCTTTTCTCACTGGAGGCTTTTAACTTTGGTAGGAAATGAAGGTACAGTGTTTTCTTTGGGGTAGAAACTCTCTCTGCCCAAGGGTGGATGATTTGCCCCATTTTCTTCTGCCCTTAATCCTGGTGTGGTACTAGTTTAAACAATATCAAATTGTCAATATTTTCCCAGTTTTGATCAATAAAGCTGTCAGTTTCATATATTTCAACCTAATATTTAAGATTTAGCAGACATTACATGTAGATTTTAAAAGTCCAGGACGGGCAGGGCAAGGTGGTTCCTGCCTTTAATCTTAGCAATATGGGAGGCCAAGGTAGGAGGATCACTTGGTTGAGGTCAGGGCTTCAAGATTTGCCTGAGCAACATAGCAAGACCATGTCTCTACAGAAAATAGAAAAACTAGCCAGGCATGGTAGCAGGCATCTATAGTCCCAGCTACTCAGGAGGCTGAGGCAGGAAGATTGCTTAAGCCCAGGAGGTTGAGGTTGTAGTGAGCTATAATAACACCATTGTCCTTATACCCTGGCAACAAAGTGAGACCTTGATTTAATAAAGAAAAAGATAAATAAAAATAAAAGATAGAGGCCCAGGCAACCTGGGCTAGTTTTGGAGATTTGTTAACTCCGATGATGGGAACATGGGGCTCATGAGCTCAGATCACAGGTTATAGAGGACTGTGTAGGCTTTCCCTATACCAACTCACAAGCCTCCCTCCAGGTAGCTATCCCAATGGAGGTGTTCCATGTGGGACTTCACGTGTTTCAAATGTTGGGCTTTGGATTCTCAGATAGGCAGGTAGTTAGAGGCTGATCCCTGTGACGGATAACCAAGGTGAGTGGATAGTGAAGTAGCTTTGAATGCCCATGGACCTGACTTTGAGCCTTAGATCTAAGGGTGGCCTTAGGCAAATTTTTCCTTAAAATGGGAATAAAAGAATATTCTTGACAATTTGTGAAAATGAAGTGACATAATATGCAAAAACACTTGGTCGGTGCTTGGAACATAGCACAAGTGCAATAAAGAGCTAACTTAAAAACACATGCCCAGTACTAGATGGCTAAGCCAGTGAGGTCACCTTTGACTCTGCACAGCACTTTGTGCTAATTCGTAGCTCCTTGCCTCTTCTGGAGTCTTACTGCTGATTGCTTCAGTCTTCTTTCTAGATAGATTCTATGGATACACTTTATTTACCACCTCACCCCCAGGAGACTGTAGTTTTACTGAGGGCAGTGATATTTGGGGGGACTCCCTCACTGTTATGACTCTGCTTCAGTTTGGGGTTCATAGAGGGCCTTAAAGGAAATAAACCACTGAATAAAACAAGCCTCTTTGCAGACACTCACATTCCCACAGTGTAATCCAGTGGAGATGCCCCCAGTGGTGTCTGCATAATGTTATCCATTCCAGCCCTCCATTTAATGGTTGGTGATTGCGAGGGTTAAAGGTGGCTTTTCTCAAATTGTAGACTGGCTCTTAGAGTCTGACATCAGCACCCTATGTCCTTTGTGGGGGAAATGCTGCTTCCACCCATAGATTATCAGAGAATTCCAGCCAAGTTCCAATTGCCCTGTGATAATGCAGTACTGTGTTCCTGGGCAGGTTAAGAACTGATATCCCCATTACGTGGCATATCATGAAATGAATGTTATTGTTAAGTATGAGGACAGGGCGTATTAGTGGTATCTTTTATTACCCAGTCTTCCCTATGAAAGAACAGCTATTGCTACAGGAGTCTCCATTTGATAGGTAGTGGGACATTGTTCTTGTGTTGTTGGAGCTGATTAAGGGCAGGATAGCGCCCTGCTCCTGCCTGTTACGCCCATCAGGAAACAAGGCAGACCCAGGTAAAATAGATGAGCATGTGTTGCCAACAGATTAAAAAGCCCCGTGTAAAGTCCATTAATAATTCTCATATTTAGGATTTGCTTTCTACTGTACTTACTGAATCTGCAACATTTAATCTCTTCTCCACAAGACCAGCTGAGGGAACCTTTTTCCCCTTTCTGAGTGATAGGCCTGGATTTTCTGAGACAGAGCATTTGTCTGTCAGGGCCCATGGCTGCTGTGGTGATTTACTTGCCGTCAGATGATGTTGGTGTCCGGTTGGTGATATAGCCTCGCTGGATATGGGGAAATTTGTTACCTTTAGCTTTGACAGGAAGATAATTGCTGATGGTTAACAGAACTGAGCCAAATCCATTGGTTTTTCAGGAACACAAGCATAGGTCTAGCCTTGAGAACCCTGCTTTTCCCTTTATAAACTTGAATTTCAGGTTTTTTTAATGAAACATGCATGTGTGTGTGAATAGGTGTGTGTTTGCATCTTGACAGAAATGCATCGGATTTCAGGTCCTTATTATTTTTTAATTGCAGCAGCATAAGTACTCAAGAGCATTTGGTCACTCTACAAAGAAGAGACATTAGGAGACTTTGATGTGTGTGTGTGTGTGTGTGTGTGTGTGTGTGTGCACGCATGTGCACAGGCACTTGGAAGCAATGTCCTGGAATACCAGAAGCAGCTGGTCACTTGCAAAAGAGGTTTGTCATCAGTGGGACATCATTGTATTAGGTGCCTCTCCGGGGAATACATAAATCTGGGCCTCAGCCATGTGGCTTGACAACTTTTCTTCACACTGTGCAATCAAGTGATTGGTTCGACAATGCCTCGTAATGTTTGAGGCTTGAGGGCTTCTCAGTAAATGTCTTAAAAGGATGGGAAGCAACTCAGAGTCTCCAGGGATAGCCAAGTGCTTCACAGGGCAGCGGGCAGGTTCTGGACTTGGGAGGATGATGGGCTCATCTGGGTGTCCTTGGAGAGAGGGTGGGAGCAGGCTGTGGGCCATAATTTGAGGGGTCTCTGGGAGAAGTATAGAGAAGGAATAGAACTCTCCCCTGGCCCTTCCTCTCTCATCCTCTGACCATTATAATGAAGGGCTCTTGGAGAAGCCCCAACTTGTAGCTTGAGCAGATCTACCCAGAGACTCAGTAGGTTCTGAGTGTGTCCATCTTTGCTATAGGGAAGCTTGCTTTCTGAGGAAATCAGAAATGCAGTCTTCTGATCCTTAGGTACTGTTCACTGGAAGTACTGGTTCTTACCTCCCCTTTTTTCCTGCTTTTTGGAGAGTCTGCACTCTGCTTCAAGATACTGGAAGGAGATCAGGAAGTGTGGCTACTATGATGGCTGCCACGTGTTGGTGTTATGACTTCCTTCCCTCCCTCCCTTCTCACTGTTGCTCAGGGTAGAGTGCTGTGGTATCAGCCTAGTCACAGCAACCTCAAACTCCTATGTTCCAGTGATCCTCTTGCCTTAGCCTCCTGAGCTAAGGAGGGACTGAGCTTGCTGGGACTACAGATGCCTATCACAATGCCCAGCTAAGTTTTCTATTATTAGTAGAAATGGGGACTCACTTTTGCTTAGTCTGGTCTTGAACTCTTGATCTCAAGCAATCCTCCTGCCTTGGCCTCCCAAAGTGCTAGAATTACAGACGTGAGGCACAGCACCTGGCCTCTGGTGCTATGACTTTGTGACAGCCTAGAGAACGCTGGTTCCTCCAGTTTTTAGGGGAGGGTCTTTGAAACCATCATGGTCCTGGAGGCAGGGAACCTAGAAGAGCCCTTGCCTAGATGCCAGGTAGGGGAATCAGATGCCGCACGCTCTGTTCAGCCCTGTGTGTGGCTACGGTGGCCTTTGGAGACTGCTGTTGTCTCTCTTCCTCATCCCTCACATCTATGCAGTGACCACATACTCATAACTTTGACAACAGAACTGTTAGCTCTGCCCCTTTTTCCCCTCTCTCCTTGACTGGGGCCTAAGGCTCTCATCAGCCCCTCCCTCAACTTCTGCCATGGCACCTGCCCTTGCATGGATCCTCCTCATTGATTCCACCATTACCTTCTGAAGCCCCTGATCCGGCTGCAGGGCTCTGACAGCAATTTACTGGGTCTCTCCTGCCACGTCCCACCTCAGCTCAGAGCTCTCCTCATAATTGCCTCCTCTGTCCTTTGAGACTATACACTCTTTGGGGGCTAAGTCAGTGCTCTCTGTCCTCCTGAGATGTTCATTCTTCTCATCCCAGCCTATGAAATTTTCTTATCACTCAAGGCCAACATCAGGGTTGGCCAACATTCAAGGCTTTGCACTGTGCAATGAAGTGATTAGTTTGACAATGCCTCGTGATGTTTGACCCTCGAGGGCTTCTCAGTAAAAGTCTTAAAAGGATGGGAAGAAACTCAGAGTCTCCAGGGATAGCCACATGCTTCACAGAGCAGCGGGCAGGTTCTGGATGTGGGAGGATGATGGGCTCATCTGGGTGTCCTTGGAGAGAGGGCGGGAGGAGGCTGTGGGCGATAATTTGAGGGGTCTCCGGGAAAGGAAACACATCGCCTCTGGCAAGTGTTTCCTCTCCTTTAATTGAAGTGAAGTCTTCTTTGGGGAGCACTTGTTATAAATAATAATATTTTTATGCACTCATGTCTCTGTCACTTGCTAGTTAATCCCTTGAGGATTGGGGACATATTGCGCCCTGTGCTGCCTCCCTGTCAGCTGGCACTGCTGTTTGCACAGAGGGATCACTCTGTAACAAGTAGTGAGTGAAAGAATGCAGTCAGATACTTGGGAGGCAAGAGAATCGCTTAAGCCCAAGAGAGTTTGAGGTTGCTGTGAGCTGTGACGCCACTGCACACTACCAAGAGGGTGACAGCGAAACTCTGTCTCAAAAAAAAAAAAATGCAGTCAGGGTGTGATCTGCACACACCTGCTCAAGTCCTCCTTGTTAGTGCCTGGTGAATGCTTTAGTTCTTTTTTTCTATTTTTTCCTTTTTTTTGAGATACAGTGTCACTCTGTCACCTTGGATGGAGTGTCATGGCATCATAGCTCATAGCAACCTCAAACTCTTGAGTTCAAGTGATCCTCCTTCCTCACCCTCCTGAGTAACTGGGACTACATATGCCCAGCTAGTTTTTCTATTTTTAGAGACGGGGTCTTGCTCTTGCTCATGCTGGTCTTGAACTCTTGAGCTCAGATGATTTACTCGCCTCAGTCTCCCAGAGTACTAGGATTACAGGCATGAGCCACCATGCCCAGCCATGCCTTAATTCTTAAACTTAGTGTTAAAGTTCTACTGCACACTCACCAATGTTTAGTCCTGGAGAGGGGGTTTTCTGAGTCCACACCTTCTGCAAACATCACCGGTGGTCACGGCACTCTCTCTCAGTGAGGCCTATCATCACCTATGAACTTGGCTCATGTGTCATGTCATTTCTAGCAGCTGCTACTCATCATTTGGACAACTCCATTTGAAGTGAACCTGTCCTGCCTTCTCTGGTTCAGTTATGCAGAGAGGTCCTGAGAAGGCTGACACTGTCCTTTCCCTAGGGTACTTACAGTTCACTAAGGAGATTACGTAAATATTTTTAAAGTACTTAGAATGTGGAACATTTAGGTAGTAATACAACTCGGAGTGATTCAGGGCTAAGTGGGTGGTGGAGGGAAGCAGAGACTAAGCAAGCATCAGGGAGCTTCCAGAGTAAGGGAAGGTGCTGAGCCACCATAATCACAGGGAGCTTCCCGGAGGAGGTGGCTTTCAGGGCCAGGGAAGAGCGGAGAACAGCCTGTGCCAGGACGCAAAGCAGTACAGGCAGCTACTCAGAGAAGAGAAAAGGGCTCTTAACCTTCTTTTCTGGTGGTCAGGGTAACCTCTGGCAGTGGAGAGGCCGGAAGTCACAAGGACTTGGGGCAATGCTGGGCAGCACTGTCCTTGATTTGAGAGCTGGTACATATCATTGAATAATCCCCTTTTTAATCACTTACTATGAGCAATCATTCAAAATAAAAAAATCGTCATTCTTGAAATCTGCCTTTAATCCCAGCTCATCTTTTTCCACAGTGAAAAACGGGAATATTTCTGTGTGTTTGCTCTGTTCTCCATGGGTAACCTCTCTTCCCGCATGATAAATACACATTTGAAAATATTGATTTGCTGCTACCCCTTTGAAAAGCTTAAGAAGGCTGACCTCTGGCTCAGCTTTCTCTGACTTGAATTTTTCAGACTGACCAATCGACCCCTGAAAAGGCTGGGAGATGTTACCTGCGGGCCTGGAGGGCTTTTCCTGGGGACTTGTGGCCGTGGCGGTAGTGGTGGCAGCCGCTTGGCAAACGCCTGAAAGGAGCGCCTTTTAATAAAACGCTGTGTGTCCATGGCTCCAATCTAATGACTTTTAAATAGCTCATAGGGAGAGGCAAACCTCCACTGTGGAGTCTCTGAGAGAGTCATCTCCAGGGAAGTGCCATTTTCCAGACCTGCCTCAGGAACCAGGGGGTCCCCTTGGCCCCAGCAGGTGGTGGCATATTTTGCCTTCGAGTTTGCTTCTTCCCGACCTCCCGTCCCCACCCCGCCGGGGGCTCCCCTCGTTTTATTTTCTTTCCTTGGTTTTACCACGGTGTGACCTCGTGTTGTATTTTTTCTGAATGACAATGAAAGTAATTGAAAATATTGATTGGCAGTACAGTTAAGTTGTCAACACAACCATTTAATTTGTCAGGAGGACTTGTTAAATTGTCAAAAATCATATAAAAAAACTCCTTCAGTCACTGATGATATACATTAGAGATGTTCATGAATCAAATGGGCCATTTTGGAGATAAGTGTTGAAGAAAAATTCTGAAATGGTTTTCTTCAGATACGTTTATGTTCTCTCTCTCTCTCTGATCACACATTACAAAGAATGTTGGAATGATTTGGGCAAGGTGAAGGAGAGATACTTTTTTGAGTGAAGGCCTCGTTTAAGAAATAAGATCACTTATAGCAATTAATTTTGGATATTCTAAGGCAGGTGTCCTGAAATTATTTATCAGGACAAAGGCTTAGCGGGTTCCTTTTTCCCTTCTGCGTATGTGTGTGGGGTTTGATGTTTTTAGGGAGATTGTCTTTCAGGGGCCCTGGGCTGTTGGCTGTGCCAGCTCTGGATAGGGGTGGGTTGGCAATATCCAGCTTTTTGGTCAGATATTGGGGGACTACAGTAATCTTCCAGCTTTTTCACTATTGTAGCTAATTTAGTTCTCTTAGGGCCCATGTTTACCAGATTAGAAGTAGCTTTATTTAGATTAACTTAAGAATAGTGTTATCTGGCTTGGCGCCTGTAGCTCAGAGGCTAGGGCGCCAGCCACATACACCAGGGCTAGCAGGTTCAAACCCAGCTGGGCCTGCCAAGCAGCAATGACAACTACAACAACAACAAAAAATTGCTGGGCATTGTAGTAGGGGCCTGTAGTCCCAGCTGCTTGGGAGTCTGAAGCAAGAGAATCGCTTAAGCCCAAGAGTTTGAGGTTGCTGTGAGCTGTGATGCCACAACACTCGACTGAGGATGACATGGTGAGACTATGTCTCAAAAGAAAAAAAAAGGTGCTATCTGCTGCTCTTGGTAGAAACGAGTCAGGTCATTTTTGATATTATTTATCTTTAACTCTATTTAATATAATAATATATTAGGGCCCGGCCATCTAACTCAATCCAGCTTAAGGGAATAAGGGATGTATTGGAAAGCTACATGTAGCTACAAGCTAGAAACATCACTCTCATGGTTTGCAGGAAGGCTGGCGGGCATGGTTGTAGGCAGAATTCTAGGAATGCCCATCCCCCAAGATCCCTTGTTTCCTTCCACTCCCTATGAGATGAGATGAGATATCACTGCCCCAATTGTGCTGTATGGCATGGTGGACCATAAATATGGGAGATTATCTACATGGGCCAAGTCTAATCACAGAGGCTCTTAAAAGCAGAGAACTTTCTTCAACTGGTGGAAGCAAAGAAAGTCACAGATACTCCCAGTGGGAGAGGGGTTTGCAGGTGGTCTGTGGCTTGATGATGGAGGGACTCATGTGAGAAGGTATCAGGAAGCTTCTTCGGAGCAGAAAGTGGGTCCCAGCCTGCAGCCAGCCAGGAATGAATCACCAGCTCTTCAGCTGCAAGGAACTGAATTCTTCCAGCAATCCAACTTAGCTAAGAAGGTAGCTTTTCCCCATCAGAGCCTCTGGGTAAGAGTGCACCTTGGCTAGCACCTTGATTTTGGCCTTGTGACTCCCTGAGCCTTTGTTCTATAACTCAGCTGAAGGGTAGGGCAGTAGCTCATAGTCCTAGGATTCGGGCCATACATCTACTTCTGTGGCCAGGGCCAAGTCTATCTTCCTGCTATGGGCAGCCTCCTTGCAGAAGAAGGGGGTGCAGTTCTGGGAAGATAATATATAATAAGTGCTCACTGAAAGTAACAGTGCATTCCATATTGCTAAAACATGCCCCCCCCCACACACATTTTAGTATCTCTAAAATGAGGATGCATCTTTCCAAGGCAAGGTGAAAGAAAGCTGATGACTAGTGTCTGCTGGGAGTGTATTTGGCTTTGCCTATGCTTGGGCAGCCTGGGCAGCTATTCCTTGCAGCTCCTTTGAACTTTAACCCCTAGAGTTTTAGTCAACAAACTGCTGAAGGACCATTTGAGAAAAGGCTCTGTCTGGTTATTGTCTGAGAACCTTCTGTTGACATATCTCGGTAAGATTGAAAAAGTACCAGTTTCGAAACTTGCAGAAGGCGTGTTGGCGGCTGCAGCAGCTACACTTGTGACTGGCAGAGAAGATGAAACTTTGTGTGAAAAAGACAAACATCAATAAATTCGGAGTTGAAAATTGATTCTGATGAGCCAGGAATGAGTGGAAGATGTTTTGGAATGTGTATATCACAACTGCACGAGGGCAATAAAAACCTGGGTCTTAATTAGTCTAAAAGAACTATTTTAATAAGCATACGATAAAAATGTAAAGTGATTAGAAAGCATTAGGTTGCCATTTAATTGCTTTGTTTTTCTCAGTGGTACCTAAAATCGTGGCGTGTTAGAATCAATGGTATATGAGGTTCAACATTTCAAAATAAAACATTTTTGTATATTACACTTTATCATGTAAGATAGGGTTGTTTAACTTGGAAAAGTGGAGATGAGGGTTTTGGCATTGTGATGGTTGGAGATATTGGTGCCTCTTTAAATTCGAAATTGCTAAGATACCTCTTGGTTGGACTCCAAGAGGATGGGGTTGAAAACTTGATGCAGGTTATCATTGTACCAAGTGTACATCTCCGTCTCTGCACTGAAGGAATGCCTCCTGGTGCTCTCTGCCACTTCAGATGCCCCTGGGCTCTCACCTGGTGGCACATGAATCAATTGAGAGGCGAGGGATTGAGACTAACAGTGGTTGGAGTAGGTGCCCTTGGGATTTATAACATGGTTTTGCTTTAGTTTCTGGCCAAGCTGGTATTCTGCTATCAGAGAAAGAACACAAGAGACTATGTTTTGTAGCATGTTTACCATTACTTCCCTGTGAGACCTTGGTCTCAGTATTTACTGGCTTCGGAATCTCTCTGTCTGCATCTGTATAATGAGAGTTAAGCCATAGCCCCTCACATGTTGCTTCCAATGCTAATATTCTATTTTTATAGAATTTCCCCAATGTTTCCCATATTGCATTTCTTTGGTTTCCCCTTTCTTTATATATTGGTATGTATTTTTGGAGTGCCTCTGGCTTGCTGGTGCCCATGCTGAGCCCTCATGGGAGAAAAGATAAAGACAGGATGGATCCTTACCCACAGGGAGCTTCCCTTCATTCCAGACTGAAATGGAAATAGTTCTAAGAGCATGGGAGTAAGAAGCCAGAGAATAAACACTGTAGACCACCAGGAGCTACAACCTTCAGAAGGTTTTGTTTTGTTTATCAGGGAACAAGCTGGCAGGTAAGGGGTAAATGGTCTGTGAACTTAGATTAATCAGGAATGCTTATTGTGTTTCTCTGTTGGGGTCTCTGAATTACCTCTCATTTGTCCCCATTCTGGACATTTAAATGGAGCTGATGTCAGCCATAAAACATATAAGGACCCACTGGGGCACCACTGTTTCCTCTGGGCTTCATTCAGACATTTCCAAAGGTCAAAATGGGAATTGGATCCCTGAGCCCCCTTTATTCTGCCATCACACAGCCAGGTCAGGGGCATCTCAAGCCCTTAGTCTTTTTTATCCCTCAAGTCATCCCGGGACCCAGGCTCCTTCTACCTGGTTGCTCGCCATTCTGTCACTCAGGCTGGAGTGCAGTAGCCCAATCATAGCTCACTATAGCTTTGAACTAAGGGCTCAATTGATTCTTCTAAGTTTCTGGGACTACAGGCGTGTGTCCCCTATCCAGGATAATTAAAAAAAAAATTATTTTAGAGATGGGATCTAGCTATGTTGCCTAGACTGATCTTAAATTCCTGGCCTCAAGTGATCCTCCCACCTCAGCTTTCCAAAGTGCTGAGATTGCAGGTATGAGTCAGTCAACACACCTGGCCTGCTTTGCCAATTTTTTTTTTTTTTTCCCACAGCTTTTGGCTGAGGCTGGATTTGAAACTGCCACCTCCGGTATATGGGGTTGGCACCCTACTCCTTTGAGCCACAGGCACCACCCAAGCTTTGCCATTTTTTAACTCACTGTCCTTGTCTTCATGGCCAAAGCTGACTCATCAGTGCAGTATTTGTGTTGCATCCTCTGAAAAGATAGGAGGTAATGTGAGGCACAGCCAGCTTCCTTTCTAAGGATAGAACATTAACTCACACAACATGCTTTATGGTATTCTGAGCTGATATGAGTCACACGGCATCACCCAGCTGCAAGTGAAGCTGGGAGATGTAGTTTCCAGCTTGGCTGCAAAATATCTTGCTATAGCACAGAGGGAATTCTATCGCTTAATGGGGACATGGGACAGGGAACTGTTAGCTGTCTACCATAACTGCTGTCATTGAATTCCTGGCTGTTTTTGCCTACCCTTCCACTAAGCAATGAACTCCTTGCAACTGGCATTTATGCTTCTCACCTTTATGGCCCCCAATTTGTAACAGAATTTAGTTCATAGTAAATATTTAACAAGTGTTTGCTACATGATGAAACAAATTAGCGAATGAGTAAAGAAATGGATTAATGATGATGGCGTGCACAATTTGGGGGCCCTTCTCCTTTGTGCCCCGAGAAATGGCCTTTTGCATTTGAGCATGTTTAACAAAACGATTCGTGGGCTGTGCTGAGTTCAGCCTTCCAGGGGCTACTTGGCTTCACTTGCCATGCAGTCTTTGAACCCAGGACTGGGGAGATGAAGGAATATTCCATTAATCCTTGCACCATTTAGCCTCCTTATCGAATGGCCCAGGCCTATTCTTTGTTACAGACAACAATGAAGGGTGCCTTTAAGAAATCTCCAGTGAGTACCGAGGCATTGCAGATTAGGTCAGTAGAACTGCTGCTAGGTTGAGCATGATGGATGAGCAGGAGAATGAGTTTCTGCTGCACGGTATTGTGAAATCTTTTCATTGTCACCAACGGGCCTATGAGGAACTGATGAATGAGGGAGCAAGTGTCAGAAACGCCCTTCCTTGCCCCAGTACAGTTTTAATATCTCCCTGAGCTACAGGATGAGTATTGATAAAAGTTAAGTTTAAAAATAGCCACGGAGTGATGGGTAGCCATGATTTAAGGAGAACAGCAATGGGGTTAGAGAGGGTTCATTTTCCTGAAAGTGCATGAGAGGGAGAGAGCGAGCGGGAGAGCGGGTGAGAGGAGGAGAGAAGAAGCAGAGCTGGCCTGTGAGGGGAGAGAGCAGGAGGCTTTTATAAGAAGCTAATGTGATGAGGATGACGAGGGCTTTGATGGATGAGTTAGCTCCATCTGGTCGCAGTATATGTAATAAATAGCTGTGCTCGGGTTTGACCTCTCCCACTTACCAGACACATCTTTCTCTTTGGGGATATCCAGGAGGGAGCTTCCATTAGAGGAAAGAACCCGTCATGAGCCAGAGCTGGGGATGTTTATGGGCTTGTGCAGAGGGCAAAAAGGAGATGGTATCCGAGTTACAGGTTTATAAACTGAAAACTGCAGCCCGCGCGCCTTGCTGGAGAGGGTGCTGGCAATGGAAATGCATTTTCAGGGCTGCTGCTACTCTGGACGTGAGGAGGAGGGTGGGATGGGAGGAGGAGGAAGAGGAGGACAGTGGGTGGGCAGCAGTCCCAAGTGCAGCTTAAGGAACATCTTGCTTGGTCTCCTGCTATGGCAGGGCCGGGCCCCCTTCCATTTGCTGTGAGCAAATGTTAAATTAAGCTGGAATTGAATGGGTCTGTAACTAGGTATATAATTCTTAACTGGGATGGCTTGGGAATGGGGTATTCTGGTCAATTCAATTTTCCGGTTACCTTGTTAGAAACATTATAAAATGTGTTTGCTCGTATTCCTGCCCTAGAAAACTCACAAGAGTGAATTTATCACTGCAGGCCTGCATGTTGGTTTTGGCTTATCATTTTACACATCAGTGACCGTTGACTATCCTAAGGTAGTCCTAGGCTCTGAGCATTCCCCTAAAAGTTCATGTTAAGAAGACTCACCCAGTTTCTCTAATAAATGTAGAGTTTTGATTTTTAATACTTTTTTGGCTAGTTGAAGGTTTACGGATTTGTATTCGAGAAATGAAGGGGAAGGAAATGGAATTCGCCACTGGGTTGTACGGTTGGGAGTAAATTTGGAGAGAAAATGGATCTGCCTTCAAGAGTAAGTGGGAAACCTGAGAAATCAATAACTTGTTTGCTGACTTTGGGGATCAATGAGATCTTAGAGCATACCTCGTCAGAAGGCCCTCCTGCCCCATCTCCCCAGTCTTAATGTAGGAGCTGCCTGGATCCTGGGAGCAGGTCTCAGTGGTTACAAGACTCCAGCTTCAGTGTGTGTGGGAAGAGGGCTGGGTTTAGCCAGGACCATCCTACTTCACTCCTCCCTCCACAAGAAGTGGAGCGAACATGCAAAAGCTTAGAGCCTGGGACACCCCAAGTTTGAGTTGGAGCCATCAGTCCCTGCTATTCTGCCATGGTGACTTCTGTTCTCTGAGAATCTGACCACAGCTGTAGACACTCTTCCCAGAAACAAACGCACACATATACACGTTTCTGCATGTGAGTTCAAGGGGGTTTGCTGGTGCTCTTTGAATTCCTTACGAGGTTAACTACTCAGCCAAGTAATTATGAAAGCCAATTTCACGTTTATGTTTGGGTGTGTAAAAATGCACACACTGTGTGCACTCTGTGTGTACTCACCTACATATATCCATACATATTTACATACATAATATCTCTATGTATTTGCTTACACATGGGAAATGACTAGTGTCTTTTAACTAGGTCCAGCTTGTTAATGATCAATATTCAGTAGCAAAAGAATCCCAAGATTCTGCCTGTTGACAAGCATTTAATTTGTTAGTCATGTAATGTAAAATCTTTTGGTGTTTTCATTTACCTCGAATGTTAATTATGAACTATGGCAAAAATTCTCCTTTTGCAAAAAGTAAGTGGATTACAGCTGCTCAAGCAGGACCATCCAATAGAACTCTGACAGTTTTAGTTCATCTTTGCCACATTCCATTGCTTTCCTTCCTCCTTCCTACCCTCTGCTCCTGTCTTTCCCAAATGCCAAATGCCCCAATCTTGGCCAGCGCCCTCCCTCCAGGAGATGCCCACGTGTTGCTTCATCTTCCCTTCAGAACCTCAATGTTTCAGTTTAATAGTTTCAGCTGGATATTAGAAGGGACATAGATCCCTGAAGCTAATTCATACTAAAGTGTGAGTGCCTGATCACTTCACATTTCCTGTAGATAGTTGTACTTAGCAGAGAGCAGGTATTAGCCCAAATCAATCTCAAGGTACTAAATTTGGACAATTTGGAAAAGCAAGAATTGTAAGCTGTGGTGTTAAACACAAACCCAAAAAACACGCAGAGAACTGCAGCTGAAGGGACAAAGGATCATAAATGTGAATATTGTTCTTCATGGGAGAGCCATTTGGAAAGATTTGAAGGCAGGAACCAGACTCAAGCAGAAACCACACTCAGGCACCAGGGACAAAAAAGGGAGAAAACTTCATATGCAGAATGTCACATTCCTTCTACCTGGAGGTTTCTATGATGGGTAGGAAATTGGTTTTAATCAAATTTTAAGGGGAAAACTTAATCTCCTGACTGAAAAGATCCTTACCCCTTATAGGGACAGATTTGTTAAATTGTTGGTAGATTTTAAGTGTTTTTGTTGTGTGTGCATGGGGGCGGGGGCGCTGCTGATGGAAAGGAATTCTGGAGAGAAGGGGAACAAAGAAAAGTTGTGAATCTCAGGAACTCCCCTCCCGTGATACTCCTTTCTATTAAAAAAAAATAGATGCTCTTCAAAGGAAAAAAAAATTACAAAGAAGAAACATATCTCCAATAGTCTTGTCATCTCCCCAATTTAAAAAACTCTTAATGTTTTGGTATACTTCTTTCTAGCACTCTGCTTTTTCTAATATAGAGTATTTTATATCCTGCCTTTTTACTTGATAGAATGTGCATTTTCTAGATAATTTATGTTTCTAATGAAAAGTATTTTAATGACCTAACATCCTTATACAAGGTTTTCTTTTGTTTTACTATTATGTGTCAGGTTCCTGGGTTGTTCCACGTGGATTTTAGTTTCTTTAGTTTTAGCCCTAGAAATAGAAGTATTGGGCCTGAGTATGAATGAGCTGAAGGGTCCCTGAGACCTGTTGCCTCATTGTTTCAGAAGGAGGTTACTGCAGTTTGCTCCCATTTAGAGCCTAGGCTTGAGCACAGACTCTGAAAAACATATGAGTCCCTAGTTCTTAGTGGAGGTGTAGGGAGTCTGCCTTGGAAGTGCAAGAGTGAAAAAGGATGGGAGGCGGGGCTGCTTCCTGACACCCTCTCAGGTCAGTGTTGACCTGAAGACTGGGGGTCTCCAGGAAAGGTACACTAGTTTGCTGGGGCTGCCAAAACCAAGTAGCGCCAACTGGGTGACCTGAACAACAGAAATCTGCTGTTGTGGAGGATTGGGGCTCAGGCTTACAGTGTCCTTGGGAGTGGAAAAGCAGGTGTCCAATGTACTCAATAGTAATATGAAGCCAGTAGAGGATCTAATACATTCCCATATAAGAGAAAAACTCAATTCAATTTAAGTTGGGGGGATGAGGAAGTGAGGAGAAGGGAGGAGGGAGGGGGATGGGTCTGCCCCCACTTAATGGGCACAATGTAAGGGTATATGGCAAGCCTCGTGGGTGGGAGGCACAACTATAGCAGGGACTCTACCTAAAAATGCAAACTTTGCAACCTAGTGGTTTATACCCTCACATTAACCTGAAAATTTAAAAAATAGGAAAAAAAATTAAAAATTGAAAAGGGACATACATTACAATTTGACAAAAGTAAAAAATAAAGTAAAGCGCCTTTAGGGTTGGTCCCTACGAGGCTATGAAGGAGAATCTGTTTCAGGCCTCTGTCCTAATTTCTGATGGTTGCCGGCAATTTTTGGCATTCCATGGTTTGTCAAAGCACCTGCCTTCATCTTCACATGGGAGTCCCCTGTGGGCATGAATGCATCCAAATTTTCCCTTTTCAATATTGGATAAAAGGCCCATCCTACTCTCCAGTACAATCTCATTAATATCTTCAATCATCTTATTTCCAAATAAGGTCACATTTAAAGGAACTGGGGGCTAGGATTTCAACATAAGAATTTTGGGGCAGACATAATTCAGCTCATAAGAACACCAATCCATTAGGCCCTAAGGAGTGAGGGGCAGCCCCAATAGCAAGTCACTTCCCATGTGTGGGCTTGAGTTTCCACTTTTTGGGGGTTTTTTTGAGACAGAGTCTCACTATGGCACCCTCAGTAGACTGCTGTGGTGTCACAGCTCACAGCAACCTCAAACTCTCGGGCTTAAGCGATTCTCTTGCCTCAGACTCCCAAATAGCTGGCACTACAGGCTCCCACCACAATGCCTGTCTGTTTTTGTTGTTGTTGTTTTTGCAGTTGTCATTGCTGTTTAGCAGGCCAGGCTGGGTTCGAGCCTACCTGCCTCGGTGTATGTGGCTGGCACCCTACCCACTGCCCTTCCACTTCTTTAAAGTGAAGAAATTAGACTAGAGCAGTGATTCTCCAAGTGGGATCCCGAGACCCAAATTCTCAGGACCTACCTTAGAACTCCTGAATGAGAAACTCTCTGGCTGGGGTCCAGCAATTTTGTGTTTTATCGAGGCTTCCAGGTGGTTCAGTTAGACATTGAAGTTTGAGACCCGCTGGACTAGATGATTTTCAGGGTGAGAATTCTGACATGTCAGCATCCGGAACACGTGTTGAGTACACCACACGCATGCACACGGCCTGCCTTAAGGGATGGGGGTCTAGCAAATGGCTCTGGCCAAGGTATTAAACTGGAATGATGGTCTAGCTTTTGTCCTTGATGAATAGCTAAGTGACTAATTCCCAAGGTTTTACAGGGCGCTTCTGTTCTTTCCATTTGTATCTGTACCAGAAAAATACATTCACTCAGAGTGATGTTTATTGATCAAAGAGAACTGTACCCTGGCCCAAATCTTTGAACACTACTCCTGGTGCAACAAAGTGGCTATTGTTTTTGATAGAATTTCAACTTGCCCTTGCTTATTTCTGTTTCCTAAGAGATAGTCAAGGCCGGCAAGATGGCTTGGCCCACGGACCTAGATATAGAAACATCCTGTTATTGATGTATGGATTGTATGTGAAGGCCTAATGGAGACTGCCGTGGGGTTCAGGGAAGACCAATTAGAGAATTAATTCATTAGAGCCCAGCGTCCCGGCTGCTATATCTATTTATTTATTTAGGCTAATGTCTTTTGCTTATCTTCTTACAGCCATAAGTACCTGTCAATAGTTGATAATGTACTTGAATTTCCTTCTGTATATTAAAATTTTACATATTGGACATTTTATGACAGGAACTGAAGTTTGCTTTTTACTTTGGCATCCTGATATGTAGGGTCTTCTTCATATGAAGAAAGTAATACAGCAATCCGAGTCACACGCCGGCCAATCGTTTTCTCCACTTACCTAATACAAAACACACTTTATTTTTTTAAGCCATTCTGCCTGTGTGAATGTGTTGGTAACCTTGTTACAGAACAAAGTGGGGCCTGGAATATTGCTTATCACATTTCCCACACCATCAAGGGCAGGATGACATCCGCTTGGTTTCTTCCCTTCAGTCCCTGGTAAGATACTTTATTTACCTCTCGTTCTTTCTTACTGT
This sequence comes from Galagoides demidoff, assembly GCA_963574575.1. Lineage (NCBI taxonomy): Eukaryota > Metazoa > Chordata > Mammalia > Primates > Galagidae > Galagoides > Galagoides demidoff. The sequence continues at coordinate 21,093 of CAUYQV010020742.1, read as the reverse complement.
GTTTTATCTTTTACCTATTTATACAACAACTAGGGGTCCTTGTCACTGCCCATGGGGTTTATCCAAAAAAAAATGTTGTTTTAGTGGGGACATCATAGATTTGCATGGCATGGAGCTTGGGTTCCAACCTCAATTTGTTGACTCACTGGGTGAATCTGGGACAGTTACATCTTGTCTCCCTTCCTTCAATCCCAGTTGTCAAGTGGAATGAGACTGTTCATACCTGCCTTTGAGCATGGGCGATCAGGATGCAAAAATGAAATAGTAGCTATGATGGTGCTTTGAGAAACATACAGCGGGTATACGAATGCCGGGAATTCTATGCATATCCGTGCACATTTGAAACTTTTGTCCAGTTCAGATTAAAGACAATTTTATTATTACCATTAAATCTGCTTACAGAGCAAATATGCTAATCCGTGCGTGCTTAACGGTGGCGGGCTCGCCTTCTCCCTCCTTGCTTTGGGGGGCTGCGTTTCATTTTCTGGTGATGCGGACCTGGTAATGATCACTACTGATATTTTCCACATTTTATTAATGTTATTTTTATGATCCTGCAGGAGATAATTAGGATTGGGTTTGTTTTTTTTCATTTTCATGTTATAAAATTGCAAGCTAAATAGTGATGTGGTGGGGAGGAGTGAAGAAAGCGCAGAGGAGGAATGTGTTGCAAAGAAACTCGATCCAGAAACCATATTTAACACGGATTAAAATTAATGTAGCCCTATGTTCGTTGTTGGTATTCGTTATGGAGAAAATGCGTTACTGGGCTCAAATATTGGATGTTCAGAAATACTTGACTCCTCCCGTTGGAAAGCAATTAACATACCATCTAGAGGGGGGAAATTGGGAAGTCAGGGTAGACAGGGAACATTTCCTTGATTTATCTATTTTAAAACCTTCATTTAATTTCTAACATTTAATAAAATCAGACATCAGCTGGGCCGAACTAATTAACTTTCTTTATATCACTGTGGGAATGAATTTCATGCCAACCTCTGTTGGCATAGCTTTATGTTTTGTTTTCTTTAAAAATCTGTTCTTAGCCAGGTAGGTCTGGGTTTAAGCGAAATTCCTTTTTGTACATGAAACG
>CAUYQV010020742.1:0-15000 GCA_963574575.1 Galagoides demidoff | reverse complement strand
ATGAACCTCAGAGACAGCACATGCTATAGGGAGATTCATGTGGAATGTTAAGATCGGCCTTGACCATGTGGTCCATTTGACCTTCACCACTTGATGACCCCAAGACACACATACGCTGGCCTTGAGGTATCTGATGGGTCTCTCTCTGGCTACTCATATTCCCAGCACTCTCATCAACCATAGATCCTCCTGTTTCATCTTCAGGGATAGTGTGGTCTGTGGACAAGGCACAGACTGGAGACTGGAAAATTGAGGTCTGGCCTGACTAAGAACTGGCTTTGGGGCCTTGACCCCCTTTCTTCTCCATGTAGGCCTTAGTCTCCTCACTTCTAAAAGGCGGAGATGAAACACTCATGGGTTTTCAGGCCTTTCTCTGGAGTGCCTTACAGGTGAGGGGAACGGGGTAGGACCGCCAGCCCCTTACCTCCACTTCAGCCCAAGATCTTTTGCCTTTGCCTATTATATTTGCCTTCTGCAAAGGATTCCATTGGGGGAAAATGTGCTGTTGCTCAAAAATTTTTGAATGCCATGTCCATATTCTTCCCTAACTAGAGCTTTCAATATTTAGGCACCAGTATGCATCATGGCTCTCTGCAGCAGGTACATTTTATGGGCCCAGCTTATCAGATAATGTTCTAGCTGCTCAGCTCTCCTTCTTTCCTCCTTGTACCCTGGAACTAAAAGTCAGGACAAAGCTGGGGAACTTGTTGAAGAGCTTAGGAAGGATTTAAGATGAGCAGAACTAGCATGGCCTTGGAAGAACAGAGGAATAGGAGACCATGTCCTTTATACTGTGTCTTTTTATCCCTGTGCATCCTCACTGCATAAGGTGACACGCACAGGAAACTCTTGGGTCATAATTTCCATGGTATCTAAGGAAGTAGTGATGCCTTATATTTGTTCATTGTTTTAAAATTTTGAAAACATGTTCATAGCCATTTCTACATTGGGTATTCTAAATAACCTACAAAGGTAGGGAGGGTTACCAGTTATTGTCCTTGTTCAAGGGCTGGGGATATGAAGGCCTCACAGAGGTGAACAACGTGCTCAAAGTCAACGCCAGCACCGGGACCCTGTGTCTTTGCTCCTGCTCCAGTGCTGTCTCTGTGGCTGTCTTCTGCAGTGAGTGGCTTCTAGCCCGTGGCCCTCCGAGTCGGTACTGCCATGTAGATTCACACTGGGCTGTTTCCTTCTTCCTCTGGACGTTTGCTTCTTCCCTTCCTCTCTCCATCTGGAAGAATGGCTTTTGTTCTTGGGGAAGCTTTAGAGAGCCTCCCCATCTGCTGTTTTCTCTCCTCTCTCCTCCCAGGAGGAAAGCAGGGTGATTACAGCCCGCCTCTTAGCCGAGAAGTTAAGGGTTTGTGTAGTGCTTGCCGATGAATGGCTAATGGACTCAGTTGGGTTGTTTCAATGACAGTTTCCCACAATCTGATACTAAAGTGGAAGCCTTGAGTGAAGCTTTTATCACTCTTTCACCAGGCTCATCAAGAACTTCCTTTTCCTCTCTGGAAATTGTATTTCACGTGCAGCGTGTTTCTAATCCAAATGTTACATCAATCAGCAATTCGGTATAGGTTTGTGGTTCTCCTGGAGCGTTTTACAAGCAGGGATGAGGTTTCTTATTCTGGCCTGTTCCTATTCTGGCCCTCCTGGACTCTTGGAAAAATACTCAAACTGCAATTTCCTCCCATCTGTTATGATCTGTTCTTTTCGTGGCTATTAGAATTTGGGAGGTTTTCTAAGGCATTATCTTAATAAAGGCATTCCTTTCTGGGCTGTGCTTGACCTGAGGGTGAAATTGGGAATCTGTTTCTTCTCATGGTTATGGTGAAGTTAGGGCTCTCAGCAAAATGGGAGCGTTTGAAACATGATCTCCCCAAGCCAAGACTTCTCTGCTGTCAGAGGGATGTTGGAAGTATAGTCAGATTATGCATTTCTGTCTGGAGAGTGGTTTGTTTTTGTTAAAAAAAAAAAAAAAAACTCTCTACATGGTCAGTTTTTTCATATCTTAGATGTCAAAGAATAAAACAAGACATTTAAAACTCCTAACACTGGAGGAAATGTGGGCTGGCAAGGAAGGGGGAGTAAGCTCTGGCTCTTGGATGTGTCACCTCAGCTGTTTTCTGAATGTTTGACAAACACGTGACTTCTTTGTGCTGGAATCATAGCAGCCCAGGGTTGATGACTAATATGGCATTAGTTGGCCGTAAGGCCACTTAAGAATTAGGAGCTGAGTTCCTGAGCTAGTCCCAGTGGAAGGGAGTAAGGAGACTTTGGAGTCTGCGTTTTGGGTTCTCTGGGTTTTTAAAAAATATGTATTTTTTTGTTAAAGGGTAAGAAAAACTTTCCCTTTTCCCCAATGTACAACTATCTGGTTGACATTTTCCTTTATTGAGTCCAAAGGGAGAATGTGTCCCTGAATTTGAACCTTACCTAAGGGACAAAGATTAAAACTTAGGGTGACTATTTACTCTTTCTCATTTTTTTTTTTTTTTAAATTCATCTAAGGCATTTTTGGAAGAAAAAAAAAAGGTAAAAAAATCTCTCCCAGCAACGGTGACAGGGTATTGCAGCTGTCTGAGGATTTTTTTTTTTTTACTGTTATCTTTCCTTTCTTTAAGAAAAGAGTCATTTCAGAGGCAGCCGTGACAGCTCTGTCATTTCACTCACACCTCTAAATTTCTCTTTCTGTTGTCAGTCAGCAGACAGCAGTCTCAGGATTATGATGGGCCTGAGGGATGTCCAAATACATGAGAGATGGGGGAGAGGCCTGGAGCAGTGTGCATCAGAAGCCGTCATCGTCGGCCTTTATTCTTAGAGGAATTGTCAGGAGTTTATAAAGTTCCCCGTGTGGCTCTGCAACAGTCTCCTCTCCTGCTACCTGCAGCCCGTGCGGAGGGGTGCACGGGGGTGGGGGGGCAGGGCTTCCTGGAGCTCAGCTTCCATCCGTTCCAGTGAAGACGTGCTACTGAGTTCCTCTGGCCTATGTGTTACATGGGAGGTGGGGGAAAAATTCATCCTATTTGGGGAGTACGTCCTTTAGGGACAGAACCACTTCTACAGCAGCAGTAACAGCAGCGGCCGCAGCTCTCCCACGGACGAGCTCTTCTGTCCCAGTCCCTGTGCCAACTGTTCCCATTTGTTTTCCAGCAGCCCTCTTTTTCATCCCATTTTAGTGATGAGGCACCTGAGGCTCAGATCTTTTACATAACCTGCCTCGGGCCAGGCAGCAAATAAGTGACAGAGCCGGGTTTCAAATTCAGGGTGAGGTGACACTGTTGCCCCAAGGCCTTAAACCATATGCAATTCTCAGGTGCCATCTGTCCTTTCTTCCCACTGGGTGAGGGGGCATGGGAACCTCAGTGACCTGCTGAATGAGTGAGGCCTGGGTCCTCATCCTTTGGCCAGTGTCATGTATGGCCCCTGGACCAAGAAGATGAGGAATCGCAGCTCCATGACTGGGAGGTGTCAGAAGTACACCAGGGGATGGGGTAAAAAGGTCCCATCCGAAGGGAAGGGTCCTATACTTGAACACAACCTGAATTTAGAGATTCTCCATAAGAGAAACCCAAAATGTGTGGTCATATGTGCTTGATAGAGGTCTAACAGCAGAGGTGAACTTACCTCTTAGCTCTGAGCTGTCCTGCCAAGGACTTGGCACAGTCCCTATGGTTGCCTTATAGATGTTGGCAGAACTATGAACAACACAGTTTTGATCCTTAAAGGAGCCAATGTTGCATCCTTTTAAAAAAAATCTGTGGTGTGTACCATTTCCCCTGGTTTTCTTCTTCTGTTTTCTGTTCATCTCCCCTGAAGATACAGTATCTTATTCATCAACATCTGGCTTCCTCCTCACTGTTCCCTGGGACCAGGGTGGAGGGGAGGCTGTTAGCCACCCTGCCGAGTATGACTGTGCCCCTAACTCATAGGCAGGCAGGCCTCTGAACTCTGCCTGTCAGAGTCGGATGCTCGGTGTTAACACCTCCAAAACATACTTGTTAGGTGTTTTGGCTTCTGGAGTTAGACTGCATGGGTAAAAGTCCTAGCTCTACCTCATAGTAAACATTGTGGCCATCCAGGAGGTGGCTGAACATCTCTGTACCTTTGTTCCTTTGTCATTAAAACAGGGATAACCATAGCACCTAACTCACAGAGTTGTTACTATTGACAATCATAATTACAGCTAACACTTTCATCACCTCTGCTAAGAGCCAGGTCTGTCCTAAGACCTTCACGTTCATTAACTTGTTTAGTCCTCTCTGACTCTAGGAGGTAAGTAGTGCTGCTTCCCCATTTGTCAGATGATGAAACTGAATTGTGGAAGGCCTAAGTAATGGGTTTGCCAAAGGTCAGACAGGTAGGCTACGGAGCAGAGATCCAAAATGAAGAGCTCCCTGTTCCTAACCACCACCCCACATCCTGAAATTTAATACCTGCAACGACATGCTTAGTTGCAATGCCTGGCACATAGTAAGAGTTTGCCAAATATCGATGGCCATAATAATAATTGCAGTACTGTGATGAGGCAGAGGATGAATGCAAGGTACCATGTCAGCTGCTGATAATAACAACAAGCAACCCGCCCCCCAAATGGTTCACTTGTATATTTAAAAACTAGTGAGGAAAACAAAGGCTTAAATGAGCGATAGTATCAAGCATGAGCGAGCTATGACAGACGGTCTACAGGATGCTATGGAAGGAACCACCTATTCTTTAGATAAAAATTACTGAGAATTTTTATGCTAGGTGAGACATTGTGCTAGGCCCTTATGGGTCATTATTTCACTTAATCCTGCATGGGAGATGCCATATCATTATTGTCCCATTTATAGACACAGGACTAAAGAAGGTAAGTAACTTCTCTGGGGTCACATAGCATTCAAGCAGGTGTTTGAACTTAGGCCTACTTGACTGAAGGCCCTAGGCTAGAAGTCCATGGCCCCTTATCCCTCAGGCCTGAGTGTCTCCACAATGACAGTTATTTCCAAGGACTTCCTGCTCCTTCCCATAGAAGCCAGGATGACCACATAGGAAGGAGGTTATCACCTGCCTGCCACCCTCCTTTCAGCACCAGGCCTTCAGGAGATTGTTCAATAAAGCAGTAGGAGAAACTCATCTAGATATCCGCCTAGGTGAAGGATTTATGACTAAGACCCCAAAAGCGAGTATAGCAACAACGAAAATAAATAAATGAGACTTGATTAAGTTAAAAAGCTTCTGCATGGTGAAAAAAGAATAATCAACAGAGTCAATAGACAACCTACAGAATGGGAGAAAATATTCCCAAACTATACATTCAATAAAGCACTCCCATCCCAGATCTACAGAGGACTCAAATCAGCAAGAAAAACAAAATAAAACAAAAACCCAGCCCCATTAAAGAGTGAGCAAAAGACAGGAACCGAAGTTTTTCCAGTGAAGATAGATGAATGGCCTACATACGCGGACCTGTTCAGTTTTTACAGAGACCCTCGGACGTAGATGTTGTTATTATCCTTGTTTTCCAGATGAGGAAACTGCAGTACAGGTTCACACAGAGGTGACAGCCCAAGGTAATATGGCTAAAAAGTGGGAAAGCCCTGAATTCAAGGCCAGGCAGTAGCCCCAGAGAAGATGTTCCTGATCACCACATTATGGCATGGCTCTGGTAGACACTTGTTGGATAAATTAAGGATTAGAAGATGCTCAGGAGAGCCTTGTTAGGTGGACAATCATGGATTATTGTGGAAATGCCTTAGGCCTGGACATTGTCAGAGGCCTCCCAGAGCAGAGGCTGGGACACTGCCCATGTGGGTGTGAGACGCTCCGGGACCCCAAATGGGTTTTGATACCAAGACAGCTGCTATTTATACTTGATAGAGCTGTTGGGCTCCCTGGTCCTTTTAATTTTTTTTTTTCCTTTTTTCTCTTTTAAAGAGGAGAGAATTGTGGGAAATATTTTGTTTTCCCTGGGAGCCAGGCTATGTATTTACTTCAAGTTTTATTAAATGAGTTATAAATTTTCCCAGCAATTTACTCATAGCTCAAGAGGTTTAATTTGCATGTGTTGCCTTTTACAATATGCTTTTTGTAATGTTGCAGATGCTTCTTCCCCAGCTTCAGTAAACAACAGGCACTCAGCCAGGTTTTTGACTGAACATGTGCCAGGCCTGGGAAATATGAATTAACTCTGTGGTGACCATGGGGAAGCCACACGTTCCCCTCAGTCCGGGGAATCTGGGGAGCTGAGTGGCGTTCCTGAGGGGCAGGAGCAAAGGTTTCCTAAATATTCCTTGTGGACATCTTTTTGAATGTCTTTCTTTGACCCACAAATTAAGTCAATAAAAGGACATTTTTGCTTAACCATTAGACTTGAATTTGGTCCTATTTAAAATATAGTGTTAAGATGATGGCAAAAAGGATTTGTTGGGGTGCCCCCAGGATGATCTCTGGAGAGGCTAATGTTGTCATTTTAGCCCTTAGGGAGTTGAGCAGGGGCCTGTGAAGGGGAAGCTGTTGAGGTACTAAGAAGCCTCTGTTGGCTGGGCGTTGTGGCAGGCGCCTGTGGTCCCAGCTACTTGGGAGGCAGAGGCAGGAGACTCGCTTGAGCCCAGGAGTTGGAGGTTGCTATGAGCTGTGATGCCATGGCACTCTACCCAGGGGGAAAGCTTGAGGCTCCGTCTCAAAAAAAAAAATAAAAATAAAAAAAAATAAAAAATAAGAAGCCTCTGAGGCTACAATGTCTGATGCCTGTTTGATTCAAGGAAGAGAGTTTTAGGGTCAAGAAGACGTCCTTTGGTGTCACACTGTGGGATTTGAGTTCCGGCTTTGCCACTTATGGGTTGTGTAATCTTGGACAAAGTATTTACTCTCTCTGTGCCTCAGTTTCCACATCTGTATAGATGTATATTTGTTGGGAAGATTTAAACAGAATACTGCCTGGGAAGCATTGGGAGCAGAATGGTTATAAATGGATGCATAGGTGGCAGGACTTACTGTCCCAGGATTGCTCAGCGCATTGAGTACTGCTTCGGGGTGGAGTCTCGAGGTGAAGTTTCTCTACTTGGTTGGTGTCATCAACAGAGGCTTAACATTGCAGAGATTTACTTTTCTCTCATATAAATGAAATATGGAGACAGGAAGCACTGGGTTGCTGTGATAGTTCCGTGGTGCCTTGAGGGACCTTCACTCCTCTTTGTGGCTCTGATGTTCTTAGCACCTTTCTCAGGATTCAAGATGGCAGCGCGAGTTCTTGTCACTACGTGCTCATTCCAAGGAGCGAGAAGGTGCTTCCCCTTTCCAGGCTCCCTGAAGAGCGGGAGCATTACCTCTTAAGGAAACTTCAGGCAAAGTCCCACATAAGACACAGGCCAGACCTTAATCACTGAGCCACAGATAGCTGAAAGGTGAATGTAATCTTTCAGCTTGCCGGCAGTCACGTGCCAGACAGGAATCCGGGTTCTGTTTCCAAAGATGAGGTGGAGGCTGGGTGTTGAAGTAGACAACTCCCAGGGACTTGTTAGTATCATCCCACGATTCGGCTGCTTGATGTGGATGGAAGTCCCAGGTGCCTAAAGCAGTATTAAAGTTTAGAACTAGAATATAAATGTTTTGATACAATGATTAAGCAAATGACATGAAATTTATTTTAACCAGCTTAATGAAAGTGTTTCAAATTGTATATGAAAACCCCATGTTTGCATTAATGTATACAGATATCAATTAATTTAAAAAAAATATCACAAAATCCCAAAACCAGAGATGTTGACATGGATGTGGAGAAAAGGGAACACTTCTACACTGCTGGTGGGAATGCAAATTAATTCATTCTTTTTGGAAAGACATCTGGAGAACACTTAGAGAACTAAAATAGACCTGCCATTTGATCCTACAATTCCTTTATTAGGTATATATCCAGAAGACCAAAAATCACATTATAACAAAGATATTTGTATCAGAATGTTTATTGTAACCCAATTCATAATTGCTAGGTCATGGAAGTAGCCCAAGTGCCCATCAACCCATGAATGGATCAAGAAACTGTGATATATGTACACCATGGAATATTATGCAGCCCTAAGGAAAGATGGAGATTTTACCTCTTTCATGTTTATGTGGATGGAGCTGGAAAATGTTCTTCTTAGCAAAGTATCTCAAGAATAGAAGAAAAAGTATCCAATGTACACAGCCGTATTTTGAAACTAATTTATAGCTTTCATAGGAATGTTATAATTATACCCTTAGAATATGGGGAGGGGGAGAGAGAGGGAGGGGAGGGGAGTGGATGGGTGGAGGGAGGATGATTGGAGGGGTCACCTCTATGGTTTATCCTACAAGGGTACAAGTGAATCTTCCTAAAGCAGAGTATGAATGTCTTAACTCAATAACTAGGAAAATGAGAAGAAGGCTACATTAACCAGTTTGATGAGAGTATTTCAAAATGTATATGAAATCACCACACTGTACCCCATGATTGCATTAATGTACACAGCTATGATTTAATAAAAAAAAACTTAAAAAAAAAAGACAGCACAAGACAGGTGAAGGTAGTATTATACAATGACTATGTGCCTAAGGATCACAATGGGCTTGGGCTCTTTTTCCACAAGCAGCACCTGTGGATGGCATTGCCCAAGGGTCCACCCCCCAGCTGCAAATCATCTTGCTCAGAGGTCATCTGGCTCTTGGGGTCCCCTACATAATTAACTCTTTAAAAAGCCTCATCTCCAACTACAGTCATATTCTATAACTGGGCACTAGGGGACACAAAGCAGCCCATGGAATTCCACACTTAGAACCCTCAAAATTCATGTCCTTCACACAAGCAAAATGTGTTCACACCCACCTCAACAGCCCTAGTGTTTTAACCCATTCCAGCATCAATTCTTATGTCAAAAATCTTAGCTAAATATTATCTAAATCAGGTTGGGTGAGACTCAAGGTATGATTTAGCCTGAGGCAAAATTACTTTCAGGTGTGAACTTGTCAAAACAAGACAAGTGATCTTCTTTCAAAATAAAATGGTAACTGAGACATGGGGGAGATATTCTCATTCCAATAGAGGAAAATTAGAAGAAAGAGGTGATGAGTTCCAATCAAGCACAAGACCTAGCAGGGAAAAATTTCATTAGATGATAAAGCTGTAGAAGAATCTTTCTTGGCTTGATGTATTTTTCAGAGTGACTCACTGTGGTGACAGCATTGTTTCTGAGAATTTTGGTAGCAATCCTCTCCCAGGTTCTGAAGTGGGCAGTCCTTCCTGCTGAAATAGAGGAGCTTGTCTGCACTCTGAAAGAGAATAGGAGATGGCTTCAGTTCACCTGCATCCCCCATTCTTGTGATTTCTGGGCCTCTTATGGCAGTGGCAGCCTTGCTGATCTCTGAATCACCTTTGGGGTTGTTCATCCCTTTTGGTAAAGGATAGTATATGGCCATTGTTCTATCCTGTGGAATCTCAGAAGTCCAGCAGCCTTTCCTAATTTTGTACCATCTCTGTCCCCTTCAGTCCAAGCTGTCAAAGTTTCTGATGATATGGTTGATTAGACCATGAGCCACAGCATTATTAATATCCTTATCAAATGGTTGTCCAGCGTATCTTGGCTGTCCTATCCAAAACATATTTTCTCATCTTTTTTTGCAATATAAATAGGCTTAGAATTTTTTAAATCATCAAGTTCTGGTTCCTTTATCCTTAATGATTCCTTCTTGAATTTATCTCTTTCCTCCATCATTTGACTTTGAACAACCAAGAAAAACAATGCCATACCTTCAACATTTTACTTAGACATTTTCATGGCTAACTGTCCAATTTTATCACTCACAAATTCTGACTTTCACAAAACACTAGAACACAATTCAGCCAAGTAGCCAAGTTCTTTTCCTCTTTATAGTAAGATGTGCCTTTCTTCCAGCATTAAATAACATTTTCTTTATCTACAGTCTCACCAAAAGTGCTTATAGTGTCCATATTCTACCAGAAATCTCTTTAAGGCAAGCTAGGCCTTTTATAACATTTGACTCAACTCTTTCAGCCTCTATTATCCTAGTCAAAGCCACTTCCACATTTTTAGGTATCTGTCATAGCAGCATCCTGTTTCAGCTATACAAAAATTTCTGTAGGTTGCTAAGGCTGCCATGACGAAGATCAGAAACTGGGTTGGTGGCTTAAGCAACAGAAACTCACTTTTTCAGTCAGAGAGGCTGCAAGTCAGAGATCAAGGGCAGAGCTGCTACCAAAGGTCTTAAGGACAATACTATCACCCCATGAGTCTCACTCATTAAGAATCAGCCAAAAAAGATCTTCTCCAGCCCTAAAACCTAATGAAAAATTTCCTGCCAGGTCTTGTGCTTGATTTAAATTCATGACCTCTTTCTTCTTTCTGATTTTCCTCTTTTGATATGAGAATAACTAATTCATGCCTCTCCTACCATTGTATTTAAAAAGAAGACACTTGTGTGTTTTGACAGGTTCACACCTGGAAAGAATTTTACCTGGCCACTTTCTGTGTCCCCATGTGGTCATTCCTGTGTGTATTCTCCATGTGTCTCTCTGTGTATTCTGACCTCCTCTTCCTATGGAGTCACCAGTCATTGGATTAGGACCCACTCTACTGCCTCATTTCAACTTAATTATTACTTTACAAGCCCTTTCTCCTCCATTCTGAGGTACTGGGGGTATGGCTTCAACATATAAATTTGGAGGAGACAGAGTCCAGTCCATTAGATGTCCTTGTATCTATTAAGAGTATATAAGGAAGCAAAATGTCCTTTGTTTGTAATTTTTTCTAAAACATTTCAAATATCATTAAATAAATGCTTTCTTGGTGTCTTTTAAATGTATGATGATCCTATCTGATTTTCAATCCTGAAGAAAGAATAGTAAAGAGGAGAACAAATTGTGCGTTACTTGCTTTCCACCAGCAGGTCTGCAATTTCAGCCTTTCCAATTACATTCGCCCTTATAACTCAAAAGTGAGAGATAGTGGCTTGGGGTGTGTTATTTCAAATTTTAATTCAAGTGGTATCTTGGCTCTCTGGTAAAAAGTTGTAATTATTTCTAAAACTGTTCCCAGTACTGCTGGGACTTCGTTTATTCTAAGCTACTGATTGGATTCCTGTTTCTCTTTTCAGCTTCAACTCTGTCTCAGAACCTGTGATATAGAGTGTAATAGTTTGCTAGGGCTGCCTTAACAAGTTACCGTAAACTGAGTAGCTTTAAACAACAGTAATTTATTCTCTCATAGTTCTAGAGACAAACAGTCTGAAATGTAGGTTTTGGCAATGTTGGTTCCTCCAGGAGGCTCTCAGGAAAAATTCATTTCCGCCCATTCCTAGTTGATTGTAGTGATTATCAATCTTTGGTGTTCCTTATTCAATCTCTGCTTCTGCATCACATGGCTTTCTTCATGTGCTTCTCTGTGTCACTGTGTCTTCACATGACTTTATAATAAAGATAACAGCCATTGAAGTTAGGGCCCACCCTAATTGAGCATGGCATCATTTTAACTTGATTACATCTTCAAAGACTCTATTTTCAAATAAGATCACAATCAGAGCTACTAAGAGTTAGGAGTTCAATGTATATTTTGGCAGGGGGTTGGGGGGTGGGAGAAACAAAATTATACCCACAATGCAAAGCAGTGTCATTTCTGTCTCTTTTCCTTTCCTGATATTACTAGAGATGGTTTTTTAACTCAAAATTTTACTTTATGTCAAGATTTTACATTCTTTGTGCAATATAATTGATGGGACATGGTGACTGACTTTTGAAAGTGAGATAAAAAGTAAAGAGTCAGGGATGGGTATGGTGCCTAATACTTGTAATCTTAGCATTTGGGGAGGTAGAGGCAGGAGGATCACTTGAACCCAGGAGTTTGAGATTGGCTAATAAAGGAGAACCCTACCTCTTAATAAAATAGCTAGGTATGGAGGTGTGCATTTGTAGTCCCAGCTACTTGAGATGCTGAGGTAGGAGGATTACTTGAGTCTAGGAGTTTGGGGTTACTGTGAGCTATGATTGGGTCACTGTACTCAAGCCAGGGTGACAGAGTGAGACTCAGTCACCCAAAGGAAAAAAAGAAAGAATCAGATGACTTAATGATTTCAAGTTATGATGATGACCTCAACAGCCCTGGCGATCTCTGAGACGGGCTTGAGGAAATGACCATATATGTAGAATACACAGTTAAGGCTCTCTCTCTAGCAACTCATACAGTCAAGCTAGTTATTATCCCAGGGCTAAGTGACCCTTGCCTGCAACTATAAAATTCAAACTACTATGGTCTACTAAAGTTCCTAAATGAGTTACCCCTATCTACCTTTCCATATTCAGTTCTTTTACTTTTTTTCCTCTGGGACAAATTGCTTATTGCATAAAACATACATTTTATTTTCCTTTCTTAGTGTAAAAAGGAAAAAAATTGGTTTTATCCTAGGATTTTCCAGCCTCTCTTTCACTTAGACTAATCATTTTGAACTTGTAACTATTGTGACCTGAAAGGATAGACTCGGACCCCACTTAAGTGCAATCGATTGGTGATTTATTTCCTCTGTGCAGGGGACTGCTGCTCTGAGAGACAGACTGTGGCCAAGTAGGGGGCCAGCTGTCTTTTTATATTTTTTGCATAACTGAGAGAGCATGCTAGTACAGAAGTGAGATGTGGCCAGTTAGCTCAGGGCAGGGTTACAGCTTGGGTAACTATGGTTATAGCTTGGGAGTTACAATTTAGGTAAGTTTCCACCATTGTTTGTCCACCAGGACCTTGAACTTGGGATTTTTCATGTTTCCTTATTCTGAAGCCTGTTCTTGGAATCGACTCTGGGGGGGGGGAAGGAGAGGGCCTAGGAATGAGTTGGGAAGCCTGTTTCATTCCCCAATGGTCTTTTTGGGAAATCAAACCTTTGATTCATCTGAATCACTAGGGAGGGGTTGGCAGTGGGTAAGAGGAGGGGGGGTTCTCGTTCATAATATGTTTTCCCTAGGGTTATGTAAAGTTCTCCTTGTCATCTGTTTTCTGGCCATTGGAGGAGGAGTAAGCTACTGGGGCTATGAATCAGAAACACTACTTCCAGCTTCATTTTTTTTTTTTTTAGGTCCCACCCAAAGGTGTAAGTTTTAAAATTTTGGGTAGGAGAAGTTACTGAAGTCAACTAGGAAGGGCTATGTATTGTCCAGCTCTAAGACTGTCTGGCAGAGAGCACCCCCATGTCCCAAGGGCACTCACTCTTAGTTCTATCTTCAGGCAGTATGCGGCTACTCTATGGCAGGGTAACTGTAGAAGCCCACCAGAGTCCTGCTCTCTGCAGGTCTCTCCATGGCTTTGGGACTGCTCGGGCCATCCTGGCACATGGCTGGGGATAGTTGGTGGAGGCCAGAGTGAAGGCTGTGGTGGGGTCAAAGTGTACATTTACAATGGCTTGGACTGATCTGCCAGGTCTCAGGTCCTGCAGATGGACACTCTGAAAGTTCTTGATATTTGAGTTCCCTCGATTTTTTTTCAGAGAAAAAGAATGTACAGATGCAAAAGATTAAATAGAACATGGTTAAATACTTCAGTGTTTTTTGACAAAGGCCTCTTTGAACAACATTATGGGCAAGGCCCATATTAAATTAAGCTTTGCTTTCTGGCAGAGTTTACCAATTTCTGCTTTTATGGTTCTGTTTATGTATTTTATTTTAAAATAATTATATTTTACTTTATGATTTGATATTATAGGCAAGGCTGAGATTTAATACAGGTGGGCCATAGCCTTTTTCTTTTTTTTCTTGAACTATTTTTTCTCTCTTCAATTTCCCTTTTCATCAAATTAGTTGCTAAAATAAACTGTACCTTCGGTATACTGGGTCTGACTATTTGCATAGAGTGCAGTAAGAATAATTAATTTTTAGTCATTTAGGCTCTCTTAAAATTGGCTTTGCTGGAATCTTTTATAAGGGATCTCAGTTGGACTTGAAGCCTTTCATGAGCCCAGGTTTCATCTGTGCCATTAGATACCTGTATGCATTGGGTAAATTCTTCTTCTCTTGAGGTTATCAAGTACATTTAGATTCCCAGACCTGTCAGGAAGTTACCTTTGTTACTTAGCACAGATCAGGAAACATTATTGATGGGTATCCAGCCAGTTCCTTTTTTCAAAGGGTTTTTTTGGCTTATAAAATCAACTTTAATCTCTTAGTGCAGTCTGGACACCTCTGGAAATGCTATTCCAGACAAAGCCTTGGTAAACTAAACAGTGTCTTCATTATTTTATAGCACAAAACAGATTTTTATTGAACTTATGCAAATAACTGTATTGTCAGGAATTAAGAATACTTATAAATGGCTTTTAAATTTTATAGAAATTAAAGAGAGAGAAAAAACACATGTTTCAGACTCTACTCATGAATACACACTCAAAAAGTTATAAATAGCTTAAAAGATAGAAAATGAAACACAAAGAATCAGCAATATTTTAAACTAACAAATTAGCTTATTTCTATGTAGCTTATTTCTGTTCTGTTTGAAGTTAGGCTAGCAATATTTGTAGGCATGTTATCTTTCTAATAAAAGTTTTAAAAGTCTACTTTTAGTTTAAAAGTACTGAATTTTGGGGGGGCGGAGCCAAGATGGCGGACTGCAGCCAGCTTTTTACAGAAGCTGCCGTCCAGAACGAGGCTGAAAGGACAGAAGTTTAGCTACTTAGCTGATGGTTTGGAGCAGAGCCAAGAGAGAAGATTGAGGAGCACACTTCAACCTTCCTGAGGCGAGCTGCCACCCCAAAAAGACAACCAAAAGGTACAGAAACCACCACCAAGCGGACGGGAGTCCCCTCCCCTGCAACAAGGGCTCGCAGTTTACTCCATGCAAACAAGCGAGCAGAGTTCAAACTTCCTCCCATTCTATCTCACGGGAGAAACCCCCTAAAAACTGGACCTCCTACCCCTGCTGGCATGCCACTGCACCCTCCGGCCAGGCACAAAACTGGAAAACTGTATAAATCTGTATATATTCCCCACATGCAACATTGAACTCTGAGTCCCCA